>LUGF01050939.1:0-11227 GCA_001625245.1 Calycopis cecrops | reverse complement strand
CAGCTGTATACAGGGAACCAGGGTTATTCACCCCATGCGAGGTTTCCGCCGTTCGCCGTCAGTCCAAAGGATGTTTACATTTTTTCTTAATTATTAAGCTTAACTTCTATGAAAAAAAGTATTTTTGTACACATCTCGCAAATTTGCCTCTCCTTTTATCAACGTTGTATAGAGATCAATACTTCCACCTTACGCCATTTTCACTGGCCTCTGTTGCACCCTATTCTCTATGGTGACGGACTTGGTGCAGTCCTCCGTCTTGTATAATATGCCGACGAGCCGGTTGGACACCTCAAACATGTTGTACCGCAGCGATATTATTATAAACTGGGCGTTGCGCGTCCGCTCCTGGAACGGACAGGGAAAACACACAGTCACAGAAAGACTCTAGTATGAGGTAGTGTCACACTGCATGCATGCAGCCGAACTGTGCCGGCACGACCGGGGAAGTACCACTCGCTTACGCGACACCGACGCCGACGTTAAGTGACAGCTGCGATGCCGCATTTCGTGCGGTGTGTAAGTAGCGTAGTGGTGTAAGTGCGGTGGCCCATGGAGGTGGGAGGAGATAGGAGGGCAGTGCATTTGTATAGACTCTATGCGGATGTCTATGGGTGTCGGTAATCATGAAACTGGCTCCGACTACTCGTTTGCCCCCCTATATCATAAAAAAATGAATTCGGGTCATTAACGTGCTACATGGCACAAGATTGGAATGCTAACTTGCAGCGGCGCTATTAAATACACGTAACGTTACACGATAGTTTTAATTGTTCTCTGCTATCGTCAGTCGCTATGACTGTCTCTACAAAAGCGAGCAATTGGAGCCACTTGGAAACTTCTAACGCGCATCAACATCGGAATAAACATCGTCTTCCATCACCCCATCCCTCTCAAGGTGCCGATTACTTGCAAACCGCACAAAACACGACAGCCTCACTTATAGGATGGTATCGTTATATACGTCGTATACGTTTTAAAAAAAATACAGATCTTAAATTACAATTAAATAAACTAAGTGAACAGTATGAACATCTGTATACAGAGAACATGCACTTAAAAAGTGTTGTAGATGGATTTGACCAGTGCCGAGATTCATACGAGGAGACATTGCGGGATGCTGCCAAATTAAAGATGCAACTCGAGGAGTCACAAAAGTGTATATCATCTCTCAAAGAACAAATACGGAGTCATACTGATTCACAAACCCAAAATTTATATAACGAACTGATTGGAAAGAAACCAGAGCTTGTGGCCAATGTGGGCAATAGTTTATGTACAACAAATCATACTGTTATTGATCTAACAAGTGATGATACTGTTTCTTTCTAATCAATGACTAGCAGGAATAAACTAAAAAAGTACATAAAAGTCAAAAACTATATAAGAAAAACTAAAAAATTAATGATTTCAAATAAAAAAATTATTCATAAGATGACAGTAACATCTAGGAATAATATATCAGTTAATAATAAATACTTCCAATGTTACAAAGAACTAGAAAACACAGAACGAAGTTATCAGGCTAATGTAAAAGACCTGCAATCAGAAATTTGTAAACTACATAATTCACTGCAAGCTATTATATATATTATATATATCGTACCACAGAGATAGCCTGCGTAGAAGGGGGGACTTTTATCATTGTATGCGTCTATAAACCTCCATCAGGGTTATATGATTTATTTGAACAAGTTATGGATAAATTATTAGCTAAATTAAGTGCATCTAACAAACATTTAATAATTTGTGGTGACTTTAATATAAATTTATTAGACAATAACCCCATCACAATTAGATTCACTTCTTTGCTCAAGTCATATAACTTGATACATTTATTCCATGAGCCAACTAGAATAGGTGAAACATCAGCCACATGTATAGATAATATTTTTAGTAATGTAGCACCTACAAGAAAGGAAATCATAAGCTTGTTAAGTTCTGATCACTGTGGACAGCTGGCTATATTTCATGTAGCTCACAAATGTAACAAAGTTTGTAAAGAGAATACTACATATGTACCAGTAAATCTAAAACGTATTGAGAGATTTAGAAGTAATATATTGAACAATATTCATGTACTTAAGCATTGTAATAGTCCAGATTTGGAATTCAGTAAGCTATTTAAGCTAATAAGAACTAATTATAATTCTATCTTCACTTCTAAGACAGTCAGATTACAATCTGGGAAAGCTAACTTTAATGAATGGGCAACAAGAGTGATTTATAAGAGCAGACAAAGATTATATGAGCTATATTATGAAAAAACATACAATCATAGTGAATCTTTTAAAAATTATGTTAAAAAATACTCAAAGACCTTTAAGCAAGTATGTTTTGCTGCTAAAACCTTGTGTATAAGAAATAAAATCATTGATTCCAAAAATAAGATAAGGACTACTTGGAACATAATAAGTAGTGAAACTGGAAATGTCAAAAGTCGCTCTTCTGATTTTCATCTTTGTATCAAAGATAAACTAGTTAAGTCTGACGAAGAAGTTGCGACGGTGTTTGAGAAATTTTTCGCTGACATTCCAATTTCAACTACCAAGAATTTAATATCCTCTCCTGCTGCTGCTGAATCATTACTGAAAGATTATGTAAGGAAATGTGATGTCAATTTTCGTTTTCATGAAATCGAGCCCCAAGACATAATTTTAGCTTTTAAAATGTTAAATATTAAGAACAGGACTGATTTGTGGGGCATATCCATGAAAGTTATAAAATCGATAATTGACATAATTGCTCCATGTTTAGCAGTTATATTTAACGAATGTATAAAGTGTGGAGTATTTCCTGACCTAATGAAGCACTCTAAAGTATTGCCTCTTTTTAAATCCGGATGTACTAGTGATCCTTTAAACTATAGACCAATATCGATACTACCGACTCTTAGCAAAGTATTTGAAAAAATAATTTTGAATCAGCTACAATCTCATTTTAATACTAATAATTTATTACATGAAAAGCAATATGGTTTTACAAAAGGACGCTCTACTACAGATGCTGGTGTTAGTTTACTAAGTTCTATTTTTGAGGCATGGGAGGAATCACGGGATGCGCTAGGTGTGTTTTGTGACCTCTCCAAAGCTTTTGATTGTGTAGAGCATGAAACATTGGTCAGGAAATTACACCATTATGGTATAGGAGGCTCAGCTCTCAACCTATTGACTTCATATTTAAACAATAGAACTCAAAGGGTTGAGGTAAATAAAAAAAGATCTAACGGGACTAAAATAGAAATGGGGGTCCCACAGGGGTCAATTTTGGGGCCTTTTCTATTTCTAATATATATAAATGACCTACCATATCTCGCTAAAGACAACCATGAGATAGTCCTATTTGCTGATGATACGTCGTTTATTATTAAACATAAGCGACAACAGATTAATTGCGAAGAAGTAAATAGGTCTCTCTCAATGATGATACATTGGTTTAGTGTTAATAATTTATTACTCAATAGTAAGAAGTCAAAATGTATTATTAAATGGCGAAACTCTGGGTCTAGTGGAATCTACAATTTTCCTAGGAATAACACTAGATTCTAAATTACAGTGGGGTCCCCATATCACCAAGCTTGCGAATAGGCTTAGTTCGGCAGCATTCGCAGTTAGAAAAATTAGACAAATATCAGATGAATATACTGCTAAATTAGTTTATTTTAGTTACTTTCACAGTATTATGTCTTACGGCATACTTTTGTGGGGAAACGCTGCGGACATAAACACTATTTTCGTGCTGCAGAAGCGAGCTATTCGTGCAATTTACCAACTAGCCTCCAATATATCACTTAGAAATAAATTTAAGGACATCGGTATACTGACTGTTTACTCTCAATACATTTTGGATAATGTATTGTATGTAAGAAAGAACATTAGTGAATTCAGAACCAAAAATGATAATCATAACATAAATACGAGAAACAGGCATAAATTAGACATACCATTTCACAGACTTAGTAAAGTAAAGAATTCCTTTCGGGGGCAATGCATACGCCTCTACATTAGTATCCCAGAAAACGTCCAAAAACTTTCGATTAATAAATTTAAAAAAGTTGTTAAAGAGCGTTTGTGTGGTAAGGCTTACTATAAGGTAGCAGATTTTATGACAGATACCACATCTTGGGATTAGTACCCTCCTCCCAGGCTGTTTCTGTACCATAATTATTGTACATTCATAAATTGTATTGTATTATATCACGTGCAAATGTACTTGTATTTTTATATTTACATCTGATCAAAACATGAGGCCCGCTGAGTTTGTTTCGCCGGTTCTTCTCAGGACAGGGCTAGGGTTGAACCGGTGGTAGATTTAATTGTTGACGTTCAAAAAGTAATTCTTGTAATTCTATTTTGAATAAAAACTTTTCTTTCTTTCTTTCTTTCTTTCTATCATGTGAGCGAAAGGTACCTGCCAGCCTTTCTAATCTGGTAAGGTTTATAATGTAAGGGGCTAACGAGTAGACGGATTACTAAGGAGCGACACCCATAAACATCTAAAAAAGAGGCTATACAGACGCGCTAACCTCCTCGCAAAAATAGGTCATCTCAATGACCTATTTTTGATCCGCGATCCGATCCGATCCACGTAAAACTCAACAGCCTGAAGCGACGTTAGACACGAACCCTTCAGGAAATTAAGTATATTATTATTGTGAGAGGTAGTGGAAATGGGCCGGCACGACCGGGGAGGTACCTCCCGCTTACACGAAACCGGCGTAAAGTGACAGGGCTGTCGCGCTTTCTGCGGTGTGTGTCAGGAAGAGAAAGGACGGCAACGCAACTACTGTATAGCCTTTATGCGGATGTCTATGGGTCGGTACTCATAAAATGGCTCCGATGGCTCGTTTACCCTCCTAAAAAATAAAAAATAACCTAGCCCACGAATATGATCTTTAGAGAAGGCCAGCTATCTGATGAGAATCCTGAACTGACATATAGATTTACCCATCCGTACCTTGATGTAGTTGGCGACGATGGACACGTTCTTGAAGTCGAGCGCGGCGTCTATCTCGTCCATGACGTACAGCGGCGTAGACCGGTGGTAGTGCAGCGCGAACACAAGCGCGAGAGACGAGAGCGTCTTCTCGCCGCCCGACAGATTCGATATGTTCTTCCACGACTTGTTGGGCGGACGCACGCTGGAATGTTCATCAAATTAAATTAAAATTTCATTTTTTCATGTTGTATGTTGTAGACGTGAATTCAACCTATCCGTTTAGGTTATAGGTAGTAGGTATTTTGCTGACCAAAGAATATGTTATGTGTTTATCTCTCCGCCTCTGGCGAGGTATCCAGGCTTGTCCTCATCAAGTCACAGAAAGGATTGTCTACATCAAGTCACAGAAAGCATTGTCCACAATAAGTCACAGCAAGCTTTCTCCACATTAAGCCACTACAAGCCTTGTCCACATTATATCACTACAAGCCTTTTTCACATAAAGTCACAAGAAAGCTTGTCCGCATTAAGTCACAGAAAGGATTGTCGACATTGTCACAACAAAGCTTGACCATATGATGTCACAGCAAGCCTTGCCCACATTACGTCACATCGAGCCTCGTCCATATGACGTCACGTGTCACCAGGGCGCTCCGACTTGTACCTGAATATGATGCCCTCGGTGAAGGGGTCCAGCGAGTCCACCAGCTCGAGCTCCGCGTCTCCGCCCAGCGTTATCATCTGGTACATCTCCTTCAGCTTGTTGGTTATCGTGTTGAAACCTGCACGGGAAGTTAGCGTTACTGTCGCATGTTGGGCTATAGCAAAGTGATGCTCTAACTGAATTAGACTAAGCTTATATATATTTTATCGAGTAGCGTTCAGTCGATGCTCGAGAGTGACGACTCCTGGGCGGCAGTGGCCTCGTTTTGCGAGGAGGTGATGTCCTGCAAGGAAGCGGCGGAACGCAACCGACAAGAAACTGCGGGTGAAGGTTTGATTAAAAATCGCGTAGGAGCTCGCAGGCGCTATTTACAGCGTCTTCTGCCATGAAAACAGGNNGTCGGTGTTCGAGGATGGGCACCTGAATCCATGAGGCTACGAAGTCGTCGGGGTTGCTCTAATAGCCGGAGCGGCCCCTTTCGTGATGAAGACCGGTCAGTCGCTGGGGTATCCTGTTGCTGATAGATCCAGGATACCCCTCGCCACAGCGGCCGATTGCTTTCGCAGGTGTTTTAGTCGGTAGGGGCACGCTTCTTGTGCAGAGTCCGACACACCCTTCCGGCTCACCCAGGGCTGGTTGGAAGGTGCATAAATGCATTTTACCTGCGTCACAAAAAAAACAGCGTGCGGCGAGTGCGGCCATTCAACCAATATCTTTACATATAATATTGCAGTTTGCAATATTCGCAATACTCGCAATACCTCTAGTTCTCATACTCCGATGGGCCGGCAGTTCGACACCACCGCACCCCATTGTACAGGGTTTCCAAGAAAACGGACACCTGTTTTAATGTGGGATATATGGTGGGGTACATAAGTGATAGTATTCAAATATAAAAAGAACTTTTGGAAAATTCATAAGCGTTATTGAGAGTCCAAAGTTTTAAAAATATTAACCCTTTTTTATAAAAGAATACATAAAACGTGCAAAATAAATGATTTTAAACCACACGTGATTTGTAATGAATGCATGAAATATTTAAATAAAACACATTTAAACCATCTCAACAATACTGCAACGTGATCCACTTTGCCTTAAAAGTAGATATACGTGTAAAGGTCAAATCGGTTCACTAAGCAATCAGCTGTTTACCTATTTGTCTTCTTCTAAATTATACTACCTTTATTATGCTGCAGTACAGTACTCACCTGAATACGTACCTGACGTATTCCTCTTAAAAAACATCATTATCGTCTCTTACTCATTCACTGTTTAAGGGGAAGCGCTGCTATAGTTAATTTTGTTTTTAGTTTTTTTTTTCATTTTGTTCCTTCTTTTAGTACTTGAATACTACTACAAATGTACCCTATTCCACATTAAAACCGGTACCGTTTTCTTCGACACCTTGTGCATACCCGCTACAACAACAAAACTGCGCCCTCGCCACTCACCGCTCAGGAAATCCGTGGTCCTCTTCTTCCGCAGCTGGTTGTAGAGCGCGCGCATCTCGTTCCGCTTGCCCGTGATTTCGTCCAAAAAATATGCATATCATATCATCAATTATTTGAAGAAGACATTATGTATTGTCACTTCTTGATGGAAATTCATATTACACTTGTAAATAAATACACGGTTTTTATACTATTTCCTCTTTTAATTAATTTAAATTACAATTATTACGACCGGTTTCGATATCTCATCATCAGGTAGGTAGGTATTATCTTCCTACCTGATGATGAGATATCGATTGATAGGTCTTACCTTCCTACCTGATGATGAGATATCGAAACCGGTCGTAATAATTGTAATTTAAATTAATCAAAAGTGGAAATAGTAGAAAAACGTTTATTATTTACAAGTAAAATTAAATAGAAATTGCGTAATAAATTTAGTGCAATTAATATAATATCTATATATATAAAACTCAAAAAAAGGATTTTTAGAAATGGAGGATGTTACTAGGTATGCCAAATCGCTTGAAAGTTTGTCCCAGTAAGGCCCGTGAGTAAATAAATATATTACTTTTTGTTTCATTCAAAAATTCCTAGTAGTTTTGATTTTACAGGCATTCAAACTTTCGAAAAATATTGAGTTCCGCTAACGGTCACGGACCGCCTGTGACGTCACACCACAACGCGCTCAGGGCGCTCGCAGTCGCGCGTCCATAATACTTACTTCTTACGATGATATCTCAAAAACTATTCATCTGATTGATATAGTGTAAAGAGCAATTTTAATTTGCATTAAATGCCCAAACTAACTAACATATTCATTTGGATAAGGATTAATACTGAACTAAAGAAAATCGCTTTGAAAATAACGTAATGTTTTAATTGAAAATTTGAGCATAAAAGTGACTATTGTAAGTAAACAATAAGAGATAGAGATATGTTATCTTGAACTTTATTGTAGCATTTTTATAGATTTTGGATTCGCTAGTACATTAGTCAACTATATCTTTGCGAGTTTACGCGGCGTTTGCGTGGAAAGCTCCCAGTTGGCGAGATTTTTGGCGACCTATTCAACATTTAACGCCGTATTTCTGCTAATTTACATAAAAGCATAGTAATTTATATGCCTAAACGTTCCTTAAAAATTACTCCTTCTATTGTTGAAAACCGTATAAAAATCCGTTAAATAGTTTTTGAGTTTATCGCGTTCAAACAGAAAGGCGCAGCCGGGCGACGAAAAACATCAAAATGAAACAAAAAGTAGTATATTTATTTACATAAGGGGATTGGGACAAACTTTCAAGCGATTTGGCATACCTAGTAACATTCTCCATTCGGCTACATGCATGCGTGCTGCGTGTCGCACCTCTTACTAAATATAATATCCAAGATTTGTATTAAATAAAAGGAGTAGGTGATGTATGTATGTATGGTAAAGTGCAGAATCACACCCGAGCCTTTCAGGGCTCAGGTGTGATTCTGCACTGTTCGCATTCTGGTGTTCACACCCCGTGAGGTGCTATAGAGTATAATTGCCGGTTGGTATGCAATGAAAGAGCAAGAAGTTTTGAACATAACTTACGAATATTGTGCCGCCAGTAGAGGCAGCTGTAAACATACTATAATGAAAGTGTAATAAGTAACAGTTTGTAAGAACGAAATGACGGAATCAAGATGTCTTCAAATAAACGAGGGTACAATAGCTCAATCGGATTAAAATTTGTGATTTGAGATACTCTACAGATGTATAACAGCTTCGAAAATGCAGGAAGCTGAAAAAAATTACTATGCTTTTATGTAAATTAGCAGAAATACGGCGTTAAATGTTGAAGAGGTCGCCAAAAATCTCGCCAACTGGGAGCTTTAAACTAGCAAAGATATATTTAAGTAATGTACTAGCGAATTCAAAATCTATAAAAATGCTACAAAAAAGTTCAAGATAACATATCTCTATCTCTTATAGTTTACTTACAATAGCCACTTTTATACTCAAATTTTTAATTAACATTACGTTATTTTCAAAGCAATTTTCTTTAGTTCAGTATTAATCCTTATCCAAATGAATATGTTAGTTAGCTTAGGCATTTAATGCAAATTAAAATTACCCTTTACACTATATCAATCAGATGAATAGTTTTTGAGATATCATCGTAAGAAGTAAGTATTATGGACGCGCGACTGCGAGCGCCCTGAGCGCGTTGTGGTGTGACGTCACATCGTCGAGGGCAGCCCGCGTCGCGCGGTACAACTTGTTTTACTTATAAATCGGAAACCAATTGAGGTATCGAAATATTTTTTTCACTAGTATTTTTTATTTTTGACAAAGAATATGGAGAGCTATTTATCAAAAATAGGTAACATTCTCCATTCAACCCCTAAGGGGGTGAAATAGGGTGTTGAAGTTTATATGGATTTCACGGTTGAAACCGCGGGGCACAGCTAGTTTTCGATAAAGTAATGTTAGTTTTTAAAATTTTGGTATTTTTCATGTTTTAAGTATTTGTTTTAAGTTTCTTATTAAGTTAAACAACCTCACTCGTGCCGACCCAAGTGCGGCTACATGCATGCATGCACCGTGGCACTACCAAGAATATTACCATTTATTTGAAAAAAACATAAAGTTTGATGAACACAAGTCTTATACGAGGATAACACGAGAAATATTGTCCTGCATTTTCCAAATGCAATGGACACCCTACATACCGGCAAATGCTTGAACCCGTACGAGTCGGCGCCGGGAGTCGGTACGTACAGGTAAAAACCTGCTTCTTTATAAGTGAGCCCACAAGATAAGATTGCAAAACTAACGGCGCCGACTCAGCGCCGATTTCGTCGTCGGATTAGGGCGCTTACATAGAGAAGCAAGTGTAACTTGCTTCTCAATGTAAGCACCGTAAAGGTCACCGCATACATGTCAAGTAAGAAAGGGAACGTAACCGTTTCGCCTTCGCTTTTCGAGCCGAGGCGATTACATTACGTTTCCCAATAGTGAACGTTGCAGTACGAAGTTACAAAGAATACTGAACGGCTCGAGGCCATACGGTTACGTTCCCTTTCCGAGTTGATATGTGTGCGGTGATCATAAACAGTTCGGACCTCTCTCTCCCACACGGGCGTCTTGCTGGCGCAGTCCTGTATGGCCTTCTCGACCTTGGCGACGGCGTTGCTGGCTTCCAGCCGCTCGCTCTTGGCTTTGTTCTCCGCGGCTTGTAGTTTGGCAATGTTCTGTCTGAGGCCGGAGAACTCGCTCGTCCCCTCAGAGATCTGCTCCTCCAGATGTAATAAATACAATCGGTTTTTTTTTAATACTATATAACAAATGAGAAGTCGGATCCATTTTCGTGACTACACCCATAGACATCCGTATAGACACCGTATACAGATGTGTTGCCTTCCTTCCTCCTCCCTTTCCACGAGCCACCGGATGCGATACACACCGCACTAAACGCTAATCCTGTCGGCCAAATTCGGCTGCAATCCAGCGTAACAATTCATCTTGCTATTTAGTTAGTATTTACTTTTAAAAAAGTAAATATGAGATATATATATATATTAGGGAGAAATATTATGAGTTCGCGTCATCAACATACTGCGTAACTCACGAAAGTGGTAACGCCATCTCGTACCGACGTCACAAGTGTGTGCAACTAAACACAGGCTTTTATTGGTCCAATACGATCGGAGAGGTATCTCTCGCTTACACAAGACCAGCGGAAAGTGACAGCTGTGCTGTCGCGTTTCGTACGGTGTATAAGTAGCCGGTAGCCGGTGGCCCATGGAGGTGGGAGGAGTAAGGAAGGCAGAGTGTCTGCATAGCCTTTATGCGGATGCCTATGGGCTAGGGTGGTAATGAAAATGCTCGTTTACGCCCCTATACCATGAAAAAGAAATACCTCTTCGACTTCTTCTGAAACTGCGCGGTGTCCAAAGTGAGCTGTTTCTTCTGACTGCCCAGGCTCTCCAAATTCTTGACAGTTTCCTTCAGGTCGGTCTCCATTTGGTTGATTTTGTCTTTGGATTTTTTCGCATTGCTGAAATAAGTTACCAAAACTATTTAATATAACTAGCAGCGCTCTGCGACGTGACACACCTAAGTCCAGTGAAAATAAAATTTAGCATTGAAATGTTGACCTGTTGAACTGACGAATTATGTTTAGTCCGCCACTCAACTCCA
>LUGF01050914.1:6021-20282 GCA_001625245.1 Calycopis cecrops | reverse complement strand
GGCGCTGGGGGGGCTGCTGGCGGCGCAGCACATACTGCTGCGGGCCTACACCGCCTCCCCGCACCACCTGGAGACGGTGCCGGCGGCAGTGCCGGCAGCCATGGTACTACCACACCACCAGACACAACAGTGACACAGTACACACTGCAACAGCACTGCCAGGCCACTTGAAGACTCTGCCACCACCCAAACCAACACCACAATATATGTATCATACATTACTGCAATGTAAACACACAATACATATTACATAATTATAATAATAACAAGATTTATCTAAAAATTTTGATAATTATTAGATAATTAATATTATATTAGATAATCTATCTATATATATAAAACTCAAAGGTGACATAGCCATCTATCAACGCACAGCCCAAACCACGAGACGGATCGGGCTGAAATTTTGCATGCAAGTAGATATTATGACATAGGCGTCCGCTAAGAAAGGTTTTTAAAAAATTCATCCCCTAAGGGGGTGAAATAGGGTGTTAAAACATTTATATCGATTTTTTAGAAATTAAGCGCGGGCGAAACCGCGGGGCACAGTTAGTTAATATTATAAAGCGCAAGATGTGTTTGTTTGTAATAGGAAATGACTGCACCGATTTGATCAATTGTTCCAATAACGGAAAGCTCAAATCAGGAAGGAAAATAGGCTATGTTTTATTATGATTTACGCTCAACGTAGTCTATGATGGTTAGTCACATTAGTTTTAGTGTACAACGATTTCATTAAACGACCTTGATCATGGCCTAGAAACTAACCGAAAGTTTGGGAAAGCACCTTATTCAAACTCCGCGACATTTTAATAGTAGTATCATTAACATATCCAAAAGTAGTTTCATCGCGCGACGTCGCGCGGTCCAACTTACGCTGGTTTTTGTTGCAGCTGGTCCTGACCGGCGTCTGCATAATGAGCCTCGCGCGCCGTCGGAACCGGTACAGCTATATGGTAAGAAAAGTAGGTCGAATTTTGTTGTTCGCATGTCTTGGGGTATTTTATTAACACTGCATGGTGGCAACCCTAAAATAAAAAAAAAATTGGTGAAATTGAATATATAATTAAAGTAAAAAAGCTGTGAGACAATTGAATACAAAATTAAATAAAGAAGTAAAACCGGCCAAGTGCGAGTCGGACTCGCGCACGAAGGGTTCCGTACCATTATCTACGAAAACGGGAGCTTATCTTTTGTATGGGAGCAAAAAAATCACGTTTATTGTATGGGGGCCCCCTTAAATATTCATATTATTTAATTTTTTAATTTTTTAGTATTTGTTGTTATAGCGGCAACAGAAATACACCATCTGTGAAAATTTCAACTGTCTAACTATCATAGTTCATGAGATACAGCCTGGTGACAGACGGACGGACGGACGGACATCGGAGCCTTAGTAATAGGGTTCCGTTTTTACCCTTTGGGTACGGAACCTTAAAAACAGGGACTAGAATATATAAAATACAACAGTGAGCGACATATTTTTTTTGTGGTACAGGAGGTCAAATGAGCAGTCGGAGCCATTTTCATGACTACCGACGTCCATATAGACATCCGCATAGAGGCTATATAGATGCGCTGCCCTTCTATCTCCTCCCACCTACATGGGCCACCGGCTATTTCATATCACAGCTATCACTTTACCCCGGTTTCGTGTAAGTGAGAGGTACCTCCCCGATCGTACCTTCCATGCAGCAGCATGCATGCAGCGTGGCACTACCTCTTACTAAATCCTGCATTTACGTTATTTGGAACTTTTTTGCAAATGCTTCGCATTCGTATAGAAGCAATGGGCTATTTGACAAGTTTTCAAAAACCACTCTAGCATGTTTATGGCATCGAGAGGGGAAGGAGAAAGGAAGTTGGTCATGAACATGGCGACTGCTCGTTAGCCCCTTTATCTAATATATAAAATTCTCGTGTCACAGTTTTCGTTGCCATACTCCTCCGATACGGCTTGACCGATTCTCATGAAATTTTGTGAGCATATTGAGTAGGTCTGAGAATCGGCCAACATCTATTTTTCATCCCGATATTCCCACGGGATCGAAAGTTACGCGGGTGAAACCGCGGGGCGCAGCTAGTATATCTATAAAAATATAACCTAAAAAAATGTTTCTTATAAAGTTATGATAGACAAGTCCTAAATTAAATCAACAATTAAGTTTTTCTTCAGTTGTGTGGTCTAAAGCACACTCTTTTTTTATACATAGTATCAAGGGAAAAATGAGCAGTCGGTGCCCTTTAATGAATACAATTTATACATCTACACAATTGTTTTGCCTTCATTTCACCTCCCCTCCAAAATGGCCTCAGAAATACACATAGCGTACTGTTGTCATATTACTGAGAGGCACCCGGTGGTGATTGCTGACTTTGGCTGCACTGAAGCAGGCACTACTTCGAACAATTGCTACTTATTAACTAACAGTCTTTAATCATCATCATCATCATCATCATCATCACCATCATCATCATCATCATGATCACCATCATCAGCCGGAGAACGTCAACTGCTGGACGTAGGCCGCCAGCCCTTTATGCTGATATTGTATTTGTTCCAGATCAAGGTGGTGGGCGCGTGCTGCCTGGTGTGTGCCCTCACGTGCGTGCTGGTGACCATCACCACCACCGTCATACACATGAACAAGTGGGTAGAATTACTTTTAATAGAAATGGAAATAGAAATAGAAAAATCTTTATTCAGTGCAAGTTACATACTTACTTACTTTTTTTCTATTGGATTGTAAAGTAGGTACATAGAGGCTTATGGAATACCACAGCAGGCAAATAGCCTCCACGACTTTGCATCATCGCACACGTTTGTCGAATTTTTCATGACCATTTTGCATAAATGTGGGTGAATTTGATGCAGCCTTGGATCCCATACTTGAATCCACTAGTGGCTGTGGGCTTCTCTACATAGACCTGTGATTTCAAATGACTCCATAAAAATAAAAGTATGGTGTTAAATCACGATCTAGAGGGCCAATTCTGATCACCGAAACGAGAGTTGGAGCCACTTTGTTGATTACCGACACCAATAGACATCCGCACAGAGGCTATGCTTCCTCCTCCCCGTTCATAGGCACGGCATAAAAAAGTGTACGTAGAAGTGTCTAATTACCTAAATAATGTTGTCTATTTTATTCATTCTATTCTAATTTAACTAAGGTACCATAACCCCTGTACCTCTGCTCCAGGTTGCAGACCCTCAAGTTCTGCAAGTACACCAAGCTGACCCGGACATGTACCTGCTACACCACGCCGCCGGACGCGCCGCATTCCGTCGACGACGAGGGTCAGTAATACCTTGTATAGTATAGTTGTAGAATATAACAAGCGCCTCCCCCGAAGGTGCTGCCACCTTGTCGTGGTGGAGGGGCTTGCGTGCCTCTGTGATCTTCAAGGCTATGCCGGACAGGGCTATCCATACTGGACTGGCCTGGGGGAAGAGGCCAGACTAAGAGCAGCTCAGCTGGAGGGTCCTCCGCTCACCCCTGTGAATCAGCAGATGGCGTGGATTAGGACGACCGGCGTGGCGTGCTGCGTTGGATCATTGGGACCAGGGGACCAGGATGGGAACCTGACCCCATTTCACGGTTTCAACGTTAGAGTAGGGACTGTTCAAAGGCAGCCGGACACTCCCCAAGGAGGAGAAGTCTGACCTCTTCGTCGAGGCCAGCCTGTCGCTGGAGGGATCTAGTTGCTTGTAGATCCGGAAACCCCGAGCCGCTTACGAACCCGACACTGCACCCAGTTGAGCCACCCGGGCTCAGGGTAGCGTGCGTAACGGCATTCTCCTGTATGAACAAAAAGAAAAGGATACAACAACCGGCATGGAGGTACCCGGCTGCATGAGCTACCGGCAACACAAAAACGGCGGCAGAGCTGTCACTTCACCACAGTATCGGTGTGGTACCACACACAGCACTACCTACCTCTTACAAAGTTTCCGTCCGGGTGAGAAGGCCGTGTACTAGAGGTGGAAAATTTTGACGACGAGGAGAAATGAAAATAGCATTTGTAACTGACTAACAGTAGGTAGTAGTTAGTAAGGTGCATAAAAATACGGAATTGAAATTCTTCCTTTTGTATATGTATATAATATTCATAATTATTATATACCTACTTACAGGTTTATTTTTAAATCACCAGAAAGCTTTCAGATATAGACAGCTAGGTTTTACAACAACATTTGTTCTACGACTTTCGACTTATTATAAAAAACTAGTTGTAAATGATTTTTAATGTACTGTGGTGACATTTGCAAATTTTATGTGGGCAGCTGGTAGACCCCGACACCCTTCGCGTACCCCGGCCGCACGCGTCACGAGTTTATTGACCTTATCTTCACAGATCCGCGATGCACTTAATATAACGCTCGGGCGAAAAATTTTATTCTTATATATACATATAGCATGAAAAAAAATTGCGAAGTATAAAAAAAGTCTAAAAAAATTGTTGTTTTTAAAGATTTTAGCTATATAGATCAGAGCTTGCTAGTATTTTTAAAACAACCCTGTACAGTTTTTAGTAAGAGGTAGTGCCACACTGCATGCTCGCATGCAGCCGAAATGGGCTGGCACGACCGGGGAGGTACCTCTCGCTTACACGAGACCGGCGTGAAGTGACAGCTGTGCTGTAGCGTTTCGTGCGGTGTGTAAGTAGCCGGTGGCCCATGGAGGAGGGAGGAGAAAGGGAGGCAGCGCATCTGTATACTCTTTATGCAGATGTCTATGGGCGTCGGTAGTCATGAAAATGGCTACAACTGATCTTTTGCCCCACTATACCATAAAAAAAAAAAAAAACAGTATAAATCAGTATTTTTTTTTAAGTTTCTGTTCTAGTCTATTCTAATTCCACTTATGTGTACGTACAGTCGTGCGGTGCGCGTTCGAGGGCGTGTCGGAGTGCGACGTGGTGCACGGCGCACTGTACTGGTGCCTGCGTGGCGTGTTCGCGCTGTCCGTGTGCGCCGTGCTCGTGTGCATCTGCAGCTGCATGCTCGCCTACCAGCTGCTGAGGTGAGTGTGTACAGCTGCACGCGGCGTGTTCGCGCTGTCCGTGTGCGCCGTGCTCGTGTGCATCTGCAGCTGATGGTACAGACGGTGTTTTATATTAAATAGTTTTTATCACTCTTAACTAATACATAATATGCAAACATCATAAAAACATAATTTTTAGAAAATTAAAATTAAAATAATAATAATGAGTTTAATCAATCCATTCACGCACTACAATAAATGTAACTCTATCAGAGTCAGTGATATAAATTCATACCAATACATAATAATTTTATGTATTGGTATAAATTTAATGATGGTGATAATGAATGATGATATTTCATTAAAACTGCAAGGTGTCAAGAATATAGTAATCAAAACACAAGTTTTGTGTTCAATATGTTATATTATGTCTTATTCTTTGTTCGTCAAATTAAGAAAATATTTAATAATAAATTAATAAATTAAATTATTGTTATTTTTGAGGGTTCCGTATCTCAAAGCCCCTTATAGGATCGCTTGTTGTCCGTCTGTCAAGACCTTTTTCTCTAAAACGCGTGAAATTTTTGTCAAATGCGGAGGTCGGTTACGTCGTGAATCTTGATACGCCTTGAAAAAATCACACTTCTAAGTTAACGCAATAAAAAGTTATAGCCAATTATGCACAAATTTGGTATGAAAACGTACTTTGTCGAAAACCAAAAAATTATCGGGTACTTCCCGTTGACCTGGAGTTGTGAAATTTGGCAAGAAGTAAGAACTTATAGCACATATATAATAATAAATCTGAAAACTAGTAAATTATATGTAGATCATTGGAAAAATCATTATCAACTTATAACTGTAATTCGTTGCCTACTAAATGTGAGTGAGCAACCGCTTATATACGTTTGTCAACTTAAACGGCAGGCGTAAATTTACAATAATTAAAAACCAGGCATTACGTTTGGATTACGGAACCCTCGGTGTGCGAGTCGGACTCGCACTTGGCTGGTTTTTTTATTATATAAATAATAAGTCCTTGATTGGACTTTGCTATGGTTTTGTTTTTAATGAGTTTCTAGGATACTCGACATATGTTTTTATCCCGTTTCAAATAATTATTGTAAAGATTCTTTGGGAAATAAAAAGACTGTGTCGTAAGATTTTTGAGTAAAGCTGATAATTGTTTTTGTTATTTTGTTTTATTTTTGTAAAATGTGTAACGATGCGTTCGTTTTGTTTTACAGCTAATTCTCATGCCTTTAGTAACCCATTTAGGTTTTGTATATTTATTAGTGACCCTTATTAATTTCGTAGTAAAGCGTTATCTATAAAACAGGGATTCTAGGATCTAAAGCCAAGTTATTCTTTATTGCATGCTGTATGCTCGCCTACCAGCTGCTGAGATGAGTGCGTGTGCATTTGCACCTCACTAATCGCAAGATATATATCTACTCAAGTTAGTCTAGGTGTACATATTTGCCTCGTGGTCGTGGTAATCTTGCTCAACCACTGAAGTAAGGTACAATTTCGAATCCCAGGTCAGACCCAAAAAGTGTTCTTAGAATTTTCCCATTACTAATAGTTCCAGAGTCAAGGACTTAACGAAGTTTGACCCTTTATTTTGGAGAGCACGTTAGCCATAGCTACATTTTCTCTCCATTTGACATTATAATTACAAATTTTCTGATGGAAAAACACGTGTAAAATGAGAAAAGACATGTTGTCTATTAAATGTTCTACTAGTTTGCTATATAAATTTTCATATGAATAAGCTAATATAAGGTGAATGTGTAAATCCAAATATGCTTCTAAATAAAAGCAAATATGCTAACAATTGCTTAGTTATCAAAAAACATACAAGGTTGATAAAAGCGAGAGGCGTTAAATAAATATATACTTTAAGTGCCTACAGTTAACCCGAAAGTATTAATAAAGTTTACAAGTATAGGACAATACTTTTTTCAAACAAGTTAATAGCGAAAAAATGTAATCATGCTTTGTACCGGGCGGCTACACTCGCATGGGGCGAATAACCCCGGCCGGGCCATGCTCGCGATTAGCTGACGTACAGTGTGTACAAAGTGAGAAAAATCTTTAAAAATTCCTGTGGTATACTATTGCTCCGATTGATCTGATTTTTATTGTGTAGCTTGGAAATTATACACTAAATATGTGGTTTCATTTAACGCCTCTCGCTTTTATCAAACTTGTATATATCTCTGTAATCTATATAATATATAAAATTCTCGTGCCACAATATTATTTACCATACTCCTCTGAAACGGCTGGACCGATTCTCATGAAATTTTTTGTGCATATTGAGTAGGTTTGACCTCGCGATGAATAATGAAAAAAACGCACGTGCAATTTTAATTTGTACATTATATAAAATTTCAATAAATAACACCTAATGCACGTCAACAATCTACTTAGGTCTTTAATTTTTTATGGAGTGATCCTAAAGAGATATTCAGTATATGCACCCTATTCTCTAAAATCTTGACACTGTTTTTCAAATCTGTAATTTGCGCTTTCACGCTCACGTAATCCATAATATCTGGGACTTCGTAGATCAGTCTAACTTTTTTCACTTCCTCTAGTTTCCCCGCTAGTTCGTTTACTTGCAATGCTATAACATCTTTTTCCTTCTTTATTGATTCAGTCTTTTTCTTCTTTTCTTTGGTAGTCATTAAAACTTTTTTCAAATATTCATCTTGATCCATCATTGCCTTTTTATGAATCGTTAAATTTAAATTTGCGTCCCCAGTTAACGCTTTCAACAATTCCAATTGTTGTATTTTATAATCTATGATTTCCTGATACTCATTATTTTGAATTTGAAGTTTTTCAAAGTCAACCGGTCGTAAGTGTTCACTTAATGATTTCTTCACCTTTATCTGCCCTCTGAGTTTGCTGTATTGTGTGTTAAGTGTGCTAGTTCGCAATCTTAACTTTCCAATTTTGGTGTCAATCGTTTTGTTGCATTCGTTCATGAACCGTATCCATATCTCCGCTGGGATCCTTTGAGATATAGGGTCCACGCCTTCTTCAAGAACTACCTTACGAAACTCCTGAGCAGCTAACTTCATGTAGCCATCTCGCAATCCGAGTTCTTCCATTTTGGCTTTCAATAATGCGTGTTGTTTTGTAGCATTTTTCCTAAATTTCTCTAAATTCTGTATCAACAACTCCATCTCTATTGAGACTAATTCGGATTTCTCTAATATGTTTATTCTGGGCCCCGCTGTGAATATATCACTGATTCTAGCAAAAGATTCAGCTCTTTTCGACGATATTTTTGAAGGGCTTGCGAGCAACCTAGATCTTGAATGATAACTAAACAGGGATTCAATTCTTGAGGATTGCGATTTGATAAGGCTTCCCGGATAGCCTCCCGAGCGACCTTGCCCACGGAGAGCGTACTCTATCGCTTGAGGCACGCCTTGCATAAGAGACGAATCCAATCTTAGAATTGCCTTTTCTATTACTTTATTTTCTGTAGCCAAACATTTTTGTTGGCGTTTCAAGTAGCTCATCTGCCTTTGAATATCCGCATCGTTATTGTCTTCGTCAGACACACGTTGGCTTGTAGATTTAGACAGCTGGCTCACGCTGCCTTTGTTAAGGCTAGAAAATGTTTGTGACATTGTATATTTTTAATTGGACCTCTTCGGATCGTTAGATAGAGATTTGCGTTGATCGTCTTACGAATGTCAGTATTACGAAATGAACATAGATAATAATGAACGTTGTAAATATTTGTTATTTTTTATATGTTGCTAGGGCAACCGAATTCTATGGTTGCTAGGTTGTTTATTTACATGACCTTTCAAGTTATTATATCTATTGAAAGAGTTTGCATATCTATAAATAAATGTACGGCCTTTACGATATATTATGTCTCCGTATCGTTTCAATTTATTTTGCATTCATCCATGCATCAAACTTTCAATGCTATTTTAAGAATAAGAATAAGATTTTTTTAAGTAAGGTAGTGTCACACTTCATGCATGCATGTTTTATTTTTACTTTAATTAAATAAAAATATTTGTTTTTCATGTCTGCGTCGAGTCTGCAATTAAAATCTGACTTGTGAAGCGCATTGCTTACCGCTTGAGCATTACAGGGAAAAACATAAAATTCGGTTGCTTAAAATATATTGCTCTTTGACATTCGCGTTATCAAGATGAATATAACGACATATAATTTTTTTTTGTATGGGGGGGGGGGGGGATGGACAAACGAGCAGTCTGAGCCATCAGGACCACTTACGCCCATAGACATCCGAATAGAGGCTGTATTGATGCGCTGCCTTCCTTTCTCCTCCCACTTCCATGGGCCACCGGCTACTTACACACCGCACGAAACGCGACAGCAAAGCTGTCATTTTACGCCGGTCTCGTGTACGCGAGAGGCACCTCCTATAGAAAAAGTGAGGTTCCAGCCCGATTCGGCCACATGCATGCATGAACTGCTACTACTATCCTCAGTACCACAGCTTATGTATAATCTTTCCAGCCACGAGAGGAAGAAGATGTACTGGGAACAGTTGGAGTTGCGCTGCCGCTCGCTGTACCGGGCGCCGTCAGCGCAGCCCGCGGGCTCCGCCGGCAGGCCTCAGCAGGTAACCCACTCCTACCCACCTCTCACCTCCTCACAGTATACGGAATCGCGTGGATGCGTTCCCTTTCTGATGTGCAATTCTTCACTCCTTAAAAATTATTTAAGTGTTTATTTATTTAGGTTTATCTACACTCCCCTTTCTGTGGCGTGACATCACAGAGACCTGCTTAGGGGCTTACCCACCACCACCCATACTCCTAATATCCCACTCCATAGGCCACGCCGTGGCCACATTTTTTTTGCCATGTGCTTATACCGGCACCGATGTTCCAGGCCAACTGCAGCTGCTGCGCGCAGTGCCACCCCGCGCAGCCCGCCTGGGACTTCAGTCTGCAGCACAGGTTCTGGGCACCGGGTGAGTCGTCGCATATTCTTGCAATTTATATTTTCTCTAGACTAAGTACTACTAGTAGTAAGAGGTAGTGCCACGCTGCATGCTTGCATGCAGCCGAATTGCGCCGGCACGACCGGGGAGGCACCTCTCGCTTACACGAGACCGGCGTGAAGGGACAGCTGTGCTGTCGCGTTTCGTGCGGTGTGTAAGTAGCCGGTGGCCCATGGAGGTGGGAGGAGAAAGGGGGGGCAGCGCATCTGTATAGTCTCTATGCAGATGTCTATGGGCGTCGGTAGTCATGAAAATCGCTACAACTGCTCGTTTGCCCCCCTATACCATAAAAAAAAAGACTACGTCACCACATAAACGGCTTGCTTCCGTCTAATGTAATAAAACGTCATGTGTGTGTGCGAGTGTGTTTGCTTGCGCCTGCTTAGATGTTAGATGTACTGGATATATCGTAATTGCTAAGTTGACTGCACATGGTCGCAGTTGAAGTATAACTTCATGTGTTGAGCATATTTTTTTTTTTTTTTTAATTGAGTTGATTAATGTGCTTAGGTTGAATGTACCTACCCATATGCAATATTCCATTCGCGATTCCATTCTGGGTACACTCAGTCGCAGCTTATTTTCAATATTTAATGTTATTAATGATGATATAAGTTGGGTATAAGTTATAATAAAATTATGAGTTGAGTGTGGAGGGCGAGAGCAGTGGGGCTATGCGATTTGATACAACGCACCACTAGACCCTCTTCCGATAATGACAGGATGATAAATGAAAAATGAAGTGATTTTTGGTGGAGTTGATTTTTATTACTATAAATATACTTAAATATTTTTATTATTATATACCTACATACAATTAATAATTTTACAATATAATACTTAATATTTAATCCTATCGTATTACTATTACACACATTTTTTTTGTTAATATTATTTTAAGTTAAAGTTATTATAGTTAAAAAAAAAACAAAAATAAAAAAAGAAAGTAATACAATAAATCCAACTAATTCCTAAAATAAGAAAAAATTAGTTTTTTTTATTTTTTTTATTCATTTTTTTATTATTATTATTATTATTACTTTTTATTTATTTATTTTTTTGAGCATATTAGATAGCGCTTTTTTAATTCACGTTATCTAGCGAGCTATCCAGCGATTAACAACATCTCACCTACACACTTCTCAAAGGGTTAGGCAGAGAGAATTCTATGCCACATGTTTCGATCCGCATAGATTTATCTTGCACGAAGGTGGCCTTTGTCTTGAGGAGGAAATCTATGAGGTACTATTTTGTGTGAATTTCAGGTCGCATTGGGAACTTGTACTCGCCGAACCCGGGGACGGGCCGGAAGACTTCTCCGTGGAGCTGGTTCCCCTGGCCTCGAGGAAATAGTCAGAAGTAAGTGCTCTCTTTCTTTTTAGGGGTACGATCGGGGACGTACCTTTCGCTATTATCGCCGTGAAGTGACGGCTATGCTGTACCGTTTCGTGCGGTTTGTGAGTAGCCAATGGTTCATCTGCGTGCGCATCTCCGTATCAATCATGCTACAAGCAATGAGAGCCTTCAGGTGACCAGCGAAGACCATGAAGACTCACGCAACCTTAGGCGTAACTTTAGTAAGGGTTGCCACACGGCTTGCTTGCATGCAGCCGAATTGGACCGGCACGACCGCGGAGGTACCTCTCTCTTACACGAGACCGGCGTGAAGTGACAGCTGTGCTGTCGCGTTTCGTAATGTGTGCAAGTTGCCGGTGGCTCATGAAGGTGGGAGGAGAAAGGAGGGCAGCGCATTTTTATAGCCTCTATGCGGATGTGCCATAGGCGTCGGTAGTCATGAAAATGGCTTCGACTGCTTGTTTGCCTTCTTATACCCGTAGATTTAGAATTGTCCTCACGTACATTCTAAATCTATGCTTATACCATAAACAAACTTATTTCAGCTATTCTTCCAGTTCTCGATGCAGGATGAACGGAGTCCCACAGTCTGGAGACAGCGCCTACGGCTTCTGCGAGACCGACAACCCTGCGCCTGCGCAGCCATACGACGAACGCGCCTACCCTCCTAACTTCAACTTCCAGCGCTCGCAGAACTTCCAGCCGATCCAACAGGCCAACTTCCAGGGCACGAACTTCCAACAGACTCCGGCCAACTTCCAACAGAATCCCTCCAGTTTTCCCCCCACTCCGGGCGCGTTTACGCAGAGCTCTGGAAGCTTCCAGGGCCAGTTCCCCCAGAGCGCGAGCTTTGCTAGTTCCAGCCAGTTCAACCAGGCCGGGTATCAGGAAGGCTTCGGGGAGGCTAGCGGAAGTTTCGACGCTCAGACCGGAGTCTGGGGACCTCCGCCGCCGTACAGCCCTCAGGGAAGGAACGGAAGTCGGTGAGTAGTCTGGCGTCATATCAGAAGCATTTGGCTTTTGTTTTCGCATCGTTTTTTGTCAGGGTTATAGAAGTATCAACATCGATCACAGCATATTATTTATTTTTATCTTGGCAAAAGGTAGCGCCATCGTCGAATTGGGCTGATGTGACCGTACTTGTACCTCTCACATGATGCCGAGTGATTGAAATGTGATTCTCCAGTGGCCTATTAGAGGAAGGGACAACACATCACACATGTAGATGTTAATGATCATCGACTGCCAACAAATGGCTCCGACTGCGTGATTAATACCTTAAACTACAAAAAATATCATGTGCTCTTTAAAAGTTGAACGACCCGAACACCCGAAAGTTTCTGGTACCTGGTATTGATCACCAGTGATCTGCTGAATACATAGGCATCAAGCATCAATCGTCATCCCTTCTGGTCGTTGTTTTGAGCGAAATTACAAAGTTTTCTCAAAAATGGAATACAACATTTGATTGTAGATTACTGAAGCACATCTCTTCCTAACTAGTTCCAAACAAAGTTTATGCTTGAGTCTATTCTCGGACCTGTAGACCATCATGAAGACTTCCATTATACCAGCTAATGCTCTTTCCAGACACCACCTCCATCACCAAGACCCGGCAGCCGCGACCCTGCTCCACCACCACCACATAGACGTCCACCGCAACACCCACGAACATCCACATGCCTGCCGTTCCTACTTACATCCGCAGAACGAGCATCCGGAGATGAATCCGGAACTGGCGAGGCTCAACTCTGAGATGCGGATGAATCCGGACCTAGCGCATATGACGTCAGAGATGCGCATGAATCCCGACCTAGCGCTGATGACGTCAGAAATGCGCATGAATCCCGACCTAGCGCTTATGACGTCAGATATGCGCATGAACCCGGACCTAGCGTTGATGACGTCAGAGATGCGACCGGAGTTCGCGAGGCTGAACCCCGAGGTCGGACATTACCCGGATGCTGAGGTGTCACATTTGGCCCAGGAGCGGTTCAACACGCTCAGAGGACACCTAGTACCGTACCGCGGCTGTGCTCGCGTGCGCGACCCCCGGGATATGAGGGACGCGGTGCCTGTAGAGTGCATGCATCAGAAAAGCGCGAGCAAAGGTACTAGTAATATCTATCGTATTTTAGTCCGTTTGCAATTGCGAGCGTTGACCTTTTACGTCTATCTATAGTACAGTACAGTAGCAATTATGTCTACTGTACTCGTACCATAGATAGCAAAATATCGCATTTATAAAAAAGTATGCGATTATTTAATTATTCGGAATACAAGTTAAGTTCAGTTATAGGTCATTGCAGGGTTACAAAACATTATGATAAGCTAGCGATGTGGAGTTTGGCGATAGTTTTTAGGGAAAGCGATATTTGTCGATTAAGAATCGTTATTTTTGGTAAAGGTCTTGTGTATCGTGTCAATATGTTACATTTAAATTTAAGTTGTAGGGGATCATTTAGGGAGTTATATGAAAGATAAGTGAAACGATATTAAGGGTTTGACCATATATTGAATGTTAATAAAAAACTACAGTTTCAACTAAATCAAGGTTACAATCTCAGGATGTGGGTTATTATGTTCTGAATTACTTAATATTAATGTTTGCAACCACGCAGATGCAGAGCTCTTAAGAAGCTACAAAATATATCTACTTATATCTTTTATAATCAGTAAAACGTTAAAATATATAATAAAATACCACAACATCTGAAAAACATAACCAGTCTCAACATATTTAAAAGTCAATTAAAAAAATATATGTCTAAAAAATGTTGTTATAATTTAAAAGATTTTTTTAAGGACAGTACCAACTAAAGTTAGACGGATATGTCTTGTAATAACAGGGTATCATGTATGGACACATAAAATGTTACCTACCACCTTTGTACTCATGATTGCAA
>LUGF01050912.1:100871-129515 GCA_001625245.1 Calycopis cecrops | reverse complement strand
GGGGGGGGGGGGGGGGGAATTACAATTTCCTACATGTGCTTTAGCTTAATCTGGCACTGGTTTACTACGTCATCATTAGTTTAGTACCTACTGTACATACTAGGACTAAGCCCCGAGTAGCAGTCTTGAGTCGGTGAAATAATTTCAGATTGGTCATCGTGAATAAATAAATAGGATGATACCTAATGGTGTAGTAAGTGAGAGGTGAGAGAAGCGCGTGCCACATATCACAATCCTCTTCACTCCTTCAGAACAAACAGTTTTAGTAAGAGGTAGTGCCACACTGCATGCTTGCATGCAGTCAAATTGGGCCGGCACGACCGGGGAGGTGCCTCTCGCTTACACGAGACCGGCGTAAAGTGACAGCCGTGCTGTCGTGTTTCGTGCGGTGTGTAAGTAGCCGGTGGCCCATGGAGGTGGAAGGAGAAAGGAGGGCGGCGCATCTGCATGGCCTCTATGCGGATGTTTGTGGGCGTCGGTAGTCATGAAAATGGCTCCGACTGCTCGTTTGCCCTCCTATACCATAAAAAAAAAACGTGATTCTAAAATGAAAGTTGAGCAAGAAATGTAAGCGCCATAAGCATAGTAAAGCGTTACTCTACTATTGTCACGATTGCTCGATTACTTTAGCACACGATTTTAATCGTCATATTTTTACACCGCCGTGTTCCTTCGGTTTTCAATAGGACACTCCAAATAACGCAGCGAAGCCACAGGCAATAACTTGTATCAAATAAAAAAGGATAAAAAGTAAGAAGATACAAAGAACAGTAGCACGTTAAGAGGTTGTTTCTACAACAGAGTTTAATGCAAACAGAATGCCTGGGGTTTTTTGTTGCGCAAATATTGACGTAGGATGGGATGCGTGAGATTAGATTTGAACGGCCCAGGAGAACGAAGTGAATCAATATTAACCTGCCGGAGTGAGGTGTGCCGTCTGGTCACAATCGTGAACTTCATTTTAGGAGTTTTTATTATAGGCAAACGAAGTAATTTAGATAATTGTTGACGCTAATTGACATTTGCATAGCCAATAAATAGACTTCGACAGTCTTGATCTTGGTATCTGTTTTAATCTTGCCCATTTGGTCTTGTTGAATTCAATTTCCATTGTACTCGTATTTAACTATGTGTTCTCCAGACGCTGGAGCAGAGAATATGATGGCACATTTTTGTCATGCTCTTGTTATTGCTTATTATTGCTATCGATTCTGTCTTGGTTCTGCTTTTTCGCAGGACCAAAGCCATTACTGCAAGTATCTCATCTTCAAATTTGCTCATGAACAACAAGCGCATTATGATCTTAACCAAATCCTATGTTAGCCATAAAACACCTGAAACGAGATACCACAGCTATCAAACTGTATGGGATAGGGGGAGGTACTTTGCTGACTTGCTCTTGCTTGCTTTTTGCTGCTTGCTTGCTGCTTGTTGCTTGCTTTGCTTTTTTCTCCATACACACATGCTTTTTTTTTTTTTTTTTTTTTCCGCGGGGAAATGCGTTTACGCACTGCCATGGAACCTGGGTGGGATCCGATGGGTGTGTGGGGCTCGCGGCGGAGCCGAATACCCACTAAAACCTCGCGGGTGCCATCGGCCCCCTATATTGGAGTGCCCCGGATCTGTCAGCGGCAGGGCACCCCGACGACTGTTCAGTCCTTCCACCGAACCGAACTCCTCCAAGAGAGGCTTCCTTTCATTTACTGGGCCGGGCTAGGGGCCAGGTATCCAGCCTGGCCCCTGGTTCCAGTTAGGGAGGCGGCATAAGTTGCGCATAGCGCCTTTGTCGCACTCCCATTTGCCTTCGGCGAGGTAGGCTATTTTCTGCCCTCTCCTTTCTAGCTCGCTCCGCGGTCTCCTTCTCGAGCATGACAAACTCGCAAAAAGAGGCCATCACCTCCCATGACCTATCCTTTTCGAGGATCAGCCTGATGACGCTCGAGAGTGAGAGGTCCGGCCCGCCCAGCGTTGACATGAGGTCCTGACGCTGTACGGCCCATTTAGGACACACCTCTAGGGTATGCTGGGCCGTGTCTCCCTCCGCACCACACTCATGGCAGCGCGGTTCTTCCTCCTGACGTATGCAATACAGGTACTTACCGAAGCAACCATGCCCAGTAAGCACCTGTGTCATGCGAAAAGTGAGGGGTTTTCGCTTACGGAGCATCCACTTTTCCAAAACCGGGCACAGTGCGCTAGTCGTGCGTACGCCGTATGCCGAGTGCGCAAGGTTTTCACTCCACCTCTGCATTAGCACGTCTTCTCCTTCTTTGCGAATCCGCTTTAGTTGCTCCCGCGTCAAGCACCCGCCCCGTTTCTTAATCTCTGCAGTGATGAGGAAAGCTTTGGCGAGTACCTCCGCGACAAGCTCCCAAGGCGGATCGCCAGCAAGAGCCATACACACATGCTGTTGTTATGTTAACGAAACTTTGCTGCAACCATTTCGCATCAAATAGGTCATTTCGCATCAATAGTCCACGCTATTAGAAAACAATAACGTTGATTTTTGACCAACTTTAAAACGGAGGAGGTTCTATGTTTTGTCTGTATGCGTGTTTTGACAGGTAACCTTTAACACAATTTAAATAATATGTACCTACCTACTGTTAGGTGAAATATTGCAGTCATTCAGAAAAATACACATAAGCAGAGATGGCCTGATTTGGAATTAATACAACACTCGACTCGAATTCCAACCAAAAACAGATAACATTTAGAATTTAACTATTCAACACATGTATTTGACATATTGTGGTAAAATTCACCAACGCATAGCAATAAACCGTTGTTTCTAATAAAGGCCAGTTGTCTGCAACGCACACTACTGCGAATGTAACGTAACAATCATCAGGAGCAGCATCCATACTCCGCTGCTGGGTCTGGACCTCCCCTGAAAGCACAACTATATTATCTCTGGTAAATAAGGAGTGATGAGGACTCCAAGAGGAGAAAAGATTTTAAATTTTGTGTAAAATTCTGGGCTGTAATTTCTGACTGTGGTTTATATCTCTATCTAAACATGAGAAATGGCTTGGCGGGGAAAGATTTCCATTCAATTAAGTAGTTAGGAGGATTTTTATAGTACGGGGGCAAACGAGCAGTCAAAGACATTCTTGTACTTTACGTCGGTATAGTGTAAGCGAGAGGTACCTCCCCGTTCGTTTCGGCCCAATTAGGCTGCATGCATGCCCTCAGCGTGACACTACCTCTTACATGGATAGTTATCTAAAAGCATAGCTAAAAGAAAGGCCGTTTTTCAGGGTTCTACAAAAATATTTTTATTGGGTTAAAGAGGTTGGAACATCGGTCGAATCATCTTTACACATCGTAAAGACATGAAAGGGATTTATTGCAAAAAACAAGTTTCTTATTTTTACATTACTCGTATCTTTATAGGTTATGTATATATTTTTAATATCTTAATAAAATATTATAAATGCGAAATTTTGTATGTTTGTTTGTTTGTTTGTTACTCCTTCACGCAAAAACTGCTGAACCGATTTGGTGCACACATACAGAGTACCTTGGATTAACACATAGAAAAGTTTTTAAACCGAAAAAAAAATGTTCCTATGGGTTGCCACGGGATGATTTTCCACGATATCGAAATTTACGCAAATAATTTATGTAAATTTCTCGCATTCGGTAGTATATAATTAAACTGGAGACGTCATTCTGTCTGTGACTTGTGCGGCTTTCACGCAAAAACCGGATTTTGATGAAACTTTTTTTGTTAAATACGTACGCCCTCGGTAACATAAAAGCTATAATTTATTAATATATAAAATGCTGCTGTCGGTATCGCAACTCAAGTACAAAGGGTTGACAATTCGGCCATATAACAATACACGTTACCATGACAACAAATTTTCCATTAATGACAGGACAGCGTCTGTCGGGTCTACTAGTTTTTGTATAAAAATACTATAATGGTCAACACTACACATACACTAATACACTATTTAACTTAAAATTTAATGGTAGCAATATTCATTTCAACAAAATGACTTACTTTATGGAGGTAAATTTTCTAAGATGACTACAAGCAGATTTATTTAAGCCTTGTCAGTAGGAAGTGTTTTTAATAGTGTAAGGGACATACAAGCAGTCGGATCCTTTGGATGACTACCGACGCCAATGGATATCCGCATGATGGTTATGCAGATGCGCCGCCCTCTCCTCCTCCCTCCTCCAACGAGCCATAGGCTCACAAGCCTCACGAAATGCAACAGCATAGCTGACATTTTACGCCAGTATCACATGAGCTAGAGGTTCCCGGTCGTGCCAGTCAAATTCTGGCACTATATCTTACTAATTAATAATATAAAAAAGTGGGATTAAGAATTGGAATAACGTTCCAGGCAACGCCAAATGAAAAAAAAGACGAAAAAGGCACTGGCAAATTAAATGGTTACTGCAACGCAAGAAAAAAGAAGTAGGCGTTACGGTCGCCACATGATATTATGTCCCTCGAGACTTAAAATATTCTGCGATTCCTCACAAACCTCAGCCAGCGCGTAACCGTAGGGTGCAAGGTTTTTGTGCTTATCTACTTCACAAAAACACGATTCACAAAAATAAATTCAATGATTCAAATTGAAATCAAATAATCTAAGTTTAAAATTATAATGGCGCGTTAGTTGTTTTTATTCAAGCCATCCATATCTGACAAGTGTTCGAAATTTGAATGTGACAGGACCTTTGACCACTCACTAGGTGCGCATTGCACATGTAGGTGCCTCGTTTTTAGAAAGCTATGATCGCTGTACGTCGGGCTTATAGCATCACGATCTGCCCGTTAAAGTTCACGTGAACAGTTATGGTTATTGGAATACATCACGAGAAAACTGAAGAACAATAGACAGCCTAAAGCTACTAAAGATAGTTCAACGCATGTTGTTTTGAATTATTTTACGCATCTATTCAAATGAAAATGAAAATGAAAATTATTTGTTTTATGCGGTACATTTGTTGTGTTGTGAAATAAGTTAATATTTTGTCCAGCACATTTGTCATGTATTTTATGGCACTCAAAAAATATTAATTACACAATAATAAGACACCAATGAAAAGAAATATTGAAGAAAATTAAATATTCAAGAGGAGATTTCAATTCAATAGATATATTTTAAATCTGTGTAAATAAAAGACTAAGAAGCGAAGTTAAAACAGTCCACGTAATTAATAACAAATATCGCAGACACAATGAAACATCCAGTAAATTTTATTGCAAAGCCATCGAAAGTAAAAACAATTGAACCTTATGGACTAGAAATTTTAGCATAATGAAAAAAAGAGATGATAAATAAAAATATAACCTCGGATAAGGTTAGGGTGCAAACATCTGGTTGTAATGTAACCGATTCGTTGCATTGCCGTCACCTCAGAAATCTAGGTCAGTGCCTAACGCAGGGGTTTGATATTATTTTTTACGTCTGTTTCATTTTACATTTTTGATATGCCATTTTTTTTTATTTTCAATGTTAAGTATTCTTGCACTATTGTGCAAAAGTTGTTTTTTAATCAATGCCAAGAATTTTGATCGATAGTTTTTAATGTAAATAATTATAAAATAATGTGATGGAGCTGCGGATCCTATTGAGTAGATAAATATGAGACGGGTATTTCATTGACTATTCGTTCTATCTAAATTTGAGTATTGTTCACATACAGAAGTTTCAAAGGATCTTTTTAGGCAGCATCATACCATAGACTTCGCCGAAATACCAGATGCGACTCCCAATTTTTTCAACAGCAGGTGAATTGAGCGAGCGGGATGGGTAATGAATATCTAGCGAATACGAAAGCTCGAGCCTCGAAAGAATTCTCACTTAGTCTCGCGTTGGCTGCGTAGTCAGCCGAACGTTTGGTGTTTTTAATATCAGAACATATAAAACTTTACGTACGAACGTTATTTGTTATCTATATAATTTGTGTTTATTTTCATAATAGAGATTTATTGTATGATTTCTCGTAAAAAATATTTGTGACTTTATTTTTTTTCTTTTGGAAAGTGTCGACGGTGAGTGCATGAGGCGCAAATCCTGTTGCACCTTTACTTCTGGTAAGTATTTTTGTTAGGGATGCTGGTTTTATTTTATAAAGGTGCTTCTACATTGCTTTTCAGATACTACGCCCTACCTTGCCTTTGTTTAGTATAACTACAGAAGTGAAAAGGACTTTTTAAGATTTGTTCACATCCTAATATAGGCACACAGTATTGTTTTTTTAATTGACTGTCGCCGTGTTCAAACAGTTAGTGTTCGTAATGACGCTTAAAACTATTAAATGAATTCTTAATTCTATCGTACAAACCCAAGGTTGTTTAAATTTAAAATTACTAGTAGTATTCGTTTTTGTTAGTACTACCTACATCGTTTATTACCTAGCATTCATAGTTTATACATTGAGTTGAATATTTAACTTTTGAATCAAATTTTTCCTGTAAACTACAAAGAAAAATATATATTTTCCTTTTACTGACTTTAGAAGCAATTTAAAACAAATGATTTAATTACAATGTTATTCCTTTGGCATCTTTGTTAAATTACTTAATAATATTATTTTAAGTTTTACAATAAAATAAAATTACCTATTCGGAGAGTCGCTGAAAAAAAAGAATGTTTTAATTTGTGGGAAAAATATAATCTCTTCTCTTAGCTGTTCGCTGTTAAACTTCTACTTTAGTGTTGCCTTATTTTATTAATTATTACTAATTGTATTTTATTTATTATCAGGACTAATAAATAAAATGTAAACAAACTTGAACTAACGATTTGTTAAGTTTCATTGACAATACCACATTAAAATTATTTCAAAAATAAACCAATATCGACCATTGATTAATGATGGTTCAAAAGTGTTGACAAAAACGGTTCCATAAAACACGGCCTTATGATAAGTTCATAATAGTAGGTTCATGATGATTATAATTACTGTAATTTTGTAAACAATAAAACTTATTATTGTTTATTTTATTTTTTTATTAAATAATACATATTTAAGTTTAATGTTTTTGTAATTACTTAAAAGATATTATCAATACATTCAGAGTTTTTTTACTTAATCAAAATAAATCGGTTTATAGAATTCCATATTATCCTCAGTAAAAATGAAAATAAATATTATGAATTCCATTGTAATGATGATTTATGGAATTTATGCCATCATTCATGTCCACGGCTAAATGCTGGCATCTATTTTATTTGAGGGTGCATTTTAAGCGGGAACGAAGTCGGGAACCCGGCCGAGGTAAAAAATACTTTCGTTTTTTTAAACGCTTCAGCGGCCATTGCATTCCATATTTAAATTATTCTATTGTCGTTGCCAGTATTGTTTTTCATTTTCACAATGAAATGAGGATAATTAAAAAAATACAATAATATGATAAATGAATTAACTTGTATTCAAAGTTATTTGAAACTCAATGAAACGAAAAAAATAAACCGACTAATCCCGAAAAAAACATTGATAGACAAATAAATTTCTAATACATATTATGTTTCTAAAAGTTTTACATAGTGTAAAATTATTGTGAATAGTAGGTATTACGTATCGTACATAAACTTATGTACCTACATGAAGACTCAGATTAGAGTTTTTTAAAGGCGTCAAACGAGTAGTTGTTACCAAATTAGAAATACACCTTAATGTACGTAGGGAATGAGTTGAAATGTATCTATAACAAGCCAAATTGATTTTAGTGTATTTAAAAGTGAAGTTCCCTGATTTTAAGGAAAACTCGATTTACCGACGTGTGACTTATGCAATCAAATCTATATTTAGTACGTTATTCATATCATTTAGTGTGTTACTAACATACAACATATATATGCCTTATCTACCTATAATACATCTTGACCTTCCTCTTTCTCTCCTGGCTTCTAAAGTGTTTTCCTTTTCTGTTCACCTGAGATTTGAGCTGTGAGAAGAGCTCTTTCCTCTTGCATCTTAATGATTTTTGAATAAGTTGAAGTAGTTTATTTGTGAACAAAACTTTTATTTTCAATAATTACAATTTACATGTACTCTACTCGTAGTGTCACAGATGTGAAGGACGTAAATATATAGTGTTAGTAATGCCAGAGACAATCATAGATACAGATAAAATGTTTAATTTATAACAAGAAGAAGGCACATTATTTAAATTAACATCTCAATACATTTAATTATGTAAATATCGTTTAATTATAAAAAAAACTGTTTAATTTACACGAACTTCGTCATAATATAGCGAACCTACATAGCGTAATATCAAATATGCGTTTTACATCATAACACTTGTCTCGTTCTTATCAAATCTTATCTACGGCAGATTCCCTGGCGTGCCCCAAGGGTAAATACTCTCTTCGTTAGTTATAATTCTAATCAATGGCGTTTAGGGAATCTTGCCCAATAATTAATAACAAAATCAAATCATGGCCTGTAGTAGAAAATCATGCTTTAATTCTGATAGCCTATAGCTGCTATACAATTATATAAATATACTTATTTGAGACTAGAGTCGCGTTTGTGACACATATTGTAATTAAATACTTATATATCTCCTAGAGAGATGAATGTGTGAGTTTGTAATATATTTTAATCCCTAACTGGTTTTCGTTTTCGGCCGAAAATCAGATTACGTAAAGGCGCCCCGCTCCGAAAATGAAAAATATAAGTTCTTATTTTCGGCTGCAAATACATTTGGCTCAGATAAGTTATGAAACTCCTATACATATACCTACTATATTAAGTTTGTTATTGATCCAATAAATAAAGATAAGGTTTTATTTAATAAATATAAGGCTTTCATTGAAAAATACAGTTCTTTTAGTAATCTAATCAAGAAATTATGAATGTAGTGATTGTACTGCCACAGGTATAAAGCTTTTTTTCGTGTTGAATAAATCTTTGCTAAAATGATTTAGCACAGATATTGATTGAAATCTGAAACCTGAAATATTTTTATCCTGAAAAGAAAACGGTTCTTCTGCATAAATTTTACGGGTGAAACTGCGGGGCATAGCTAGTAGAAACACAACCTGTCTGTGATTACAAATGAGTCGCGGTGTTATGAATGATATCGCAAACACGGGGACCTTAATGTCGCTTTGTGTCGCTGACCTGAGAGTCCCGTCGAAGCCGCATCTGTCGCGCAACTAGAGTTATGTTGTAGATAAATCGTGTGCCACAAGCCTTAGTAAGCTTACACGAGACCGGCGTAAAGTGTGTGCTGACTGCTGTCGCGTTTCGTGCGGTGTGTTAGTAGCCGGTGGCCCATGGAGGTTGCAGGAGGGAGGGCAACGCATCTGTTTATATCTATGCGGATGTCTATAGGCATCGGTAGGACCATGAAAATGGCTCGGATTGCTCGTTTGCCCCCTTATAACAAAAAAAAATGTATGTACTCGCGGTACACTGCGCGCGTATCTACGCCACCAACCACAATAAATTTGAAGGAAAGACATTACACAAATACATTATATACCTACTGTTCATTTTATTGATAGGTACCTATGGATGACATGGCGCCATCTGTCTAAAGTTGCTCGTACCAACTCGAAAACCTTCGTGGGCTCATGCACAATAACTATGTTAAAGATCATCACGTTATAAAATGCATAAATTACGATTCTATAAAAGATATACAGACAAAGAATTATTTGTATAATAGATGAAAATGTCGTTGTTGCAAGCTGAATTGTTCCATAACAAACGGGGAGGCAATTTTGTCCAGAGACTAGTTATGGCCATGAGCCACGGTCGATTTTTTCACGGGTTTGGTCTACTGCTCGTTTCCATTGCTGCTACTCCTGCCACGCCAGGATTAACAGCGCCAACCACTAGTGACCCGGACATGATCGCAGGGAGACTGAGGGAAGCTAAAGCCGTCTTGGGGAGCGCAACTAATTTAAACAGAAGAAAATAGGAGTTAGGACAATACTGTAATATCAGTTTTCATAATTATTAAGACACGGTTGGTTCATGGCTCAAAAAGCCATAGTGTCGTCATCAGCGCGTACCAATATAAAGTACGTTTACATAATATTATAGATATTATGATGAATAACAAACTGCAAATTGGAATTTCTTCCTATTCATTCTTTTTTCTTCTGATTAATTCGTTGCGGGTCCCAAGACAGTTTTAGCTTTTACCTCGGGCTCTCTGAGATCATATTAAAGGGTCGTTGTGGTTGTCGCTGTTGATCCTGGCGACATAGGAGTAGTAGCGGTGAGAAAGAGTGGTAGGCCAAGCCCGTTAAAATAAAAAAAAAACTTGAAATTCGAAGGATATCAAAGTCTACATTCTCGGAACAAATTTTGTTAATAAACAAACACAGTTTCTTCAATGGTGTAAATTCATTGCATCCACCTCTTATCTCTCATGCGCCGGTCTGATTCCCCTACAATGCAACAATGGCTGCCACTAAAGAGATTTCAATAAAAATACGTACCCATTGTACTTAATGAACTGAGTTTTGTGACAGTGGCGAGGTAACAAAGAGTACAATAGTCGCCGAACGACGCATTCTGTACGGTCCGTGGACATATTGTTGCGGGCGTAACCAACCGGACAGACAAATTAAATTATATATAGTATACACTAGTGACAGCACAGGGATTCACCCTCCATAAACTTCGAGCATCGATAAAAAAAAATGAAAAGAAAAGAAATGAAAAGTTGTAATTATGTTAAATTATTTTCACATAATTACAACTTTTTGACCTTGAGTTCTAATGGGTTTAAAATATAGTTTCGTACGTATCGAAGGATACTGAGAACGAAATCTGGGGATCACGGCATAGAGCTTAGGAATCATGTCCAAGTAGAGGGGAATGCGCATACTGTCGGGGATGAGGTTTGGTTTTCTGAACCAGGATGAAGAAACAAGCGTAATTTCTTGACCAGTGTAATTTCTTTTGATGGCGTCATATCTGGGCGATCATTTAAAGGAGATTTGAGTCGTTTAGTGTAATTTGAAGATGCATCTGATCACGGAACACTTAGCTCAAAGAGTTCTATTTAACTTTTTTTTTTTTCATGACTACCGACGCCCATAGACATCTCCATACAGATGCGCTGCCCCCCTTTCTCCTCCGACCTCCGTGGGCCACCGGCTACTTACACACCGCACGAAACGCGACAGCACAGCTGTCACTTCACGCCGGTCTCGTGTAAGCGAGAGGTACCTCCCCGGTCGTGCCGGCCCAATTTGGCTGCTTGCAAGCATACAGCGTGGCACTACCTCTTACTAATATTTAACTGATTCAATTTAAGCTCTTTCACAATATTATCTTAATTTCTCGCCCACTATATGTTCACATATAACACTTTCCGTTTGTTTTTTACTATCTTAGTTGTTGGCTCGAAAGAAAACTCTCGGCTGGCAGCATGGTAGCGTGTTTCAGCTATTTGGCATACAGCACGCTTCCTCACGCGATTCATTAAGTAATGAATAATTAATTACTTTGCTAATATTGAGATAGACGCCGGATGGCTCAGTAGTTAGGTAAGTCAAGTCAAACAAGTGGACGACGTGTTCGAAGTTTTTCGTAGGTACTTATGTACGCACATCGTTGTTTAATCCTTTTTTTTTACCTTAACTAACCGAAAAGATCGAATAATTCAAATAAAGCATAGGGGTTATATTTAGTTTCCTTCATTTATTTTCATAAATTCAATAATTTATTATTAATAAATAGACTTATTGCTATACTGATGAACTTTATAATCCTAAATAATTGTAGCAAATTAATGGAGATCAACTTTCGGCACGGACTCACGGACTGATTAGTTATATTGTTTTTATCAATTGTAATCATTACATTGGACTAACCTGATGTTGATCATTACTTGATTGTTTGTAATCGGTACATCTTTTTTTGAATGCCTAGAAAGAACAAAAAACTTTAGGTGTCAGGTCCGATTGCAAATGATACTATCATTTTTGTTGACACCAAAGTTTTTTGTATTGAAACATTATATTTTAGTAGGTAGGTAGGTTTTTGTGTACACAAACCTAGTTGGGATGGGTGAAAAAATATCTATACTTACAATAAACCTTACATTACATATATTTTATGTTTGATTTTGGTACCAATGAACAGTTATCATGAAAAGCAAACACATCAAAACGTTTACAATTACACAGACTGTAAACAATTATTTAACAATAAATTATAGCGTAACACAAAAACGCGATAGCAGTACAAGAGCAGTACGTCAAAGTTATTCACATCGGATGCTTGCATCTGTTATTGTAGACGCAATAAATTCAGTGTCAATGGCGGCGCGTCGGGTCAATTTTTGCCATTTATCGCAATTCGCAAGGACCCGTAGAGTCAATATGAATAATTGAGCGCATTTCACATGCGCCTCGCCTTTTACTTCTTTTTAAATTTAAATTGCCGTTCGTGATGCTTGATGCATAATTTGCGTGTTCCGAGCTAAGAAATAGCAGTCCATATGTCTGAATACATTGTTCGAATTTAAAAATTTATCATCGCCATTTTGTGAGCATGCTTCATTCATTCGTTCTGCTTCCAGTGAATAAAACGAATGACTCGCCAGTTTTCGTCGACAGTACCTACGTATTTCCTTCGTTTAAATTTTTTATTTTGTCAGTTTATCCTATATCAAATATTGGCAATTATTCCAAATTTTAAATTTATTCAACTATTGTACGTGTATTGTTAATTGATAGATAGCCAATACATATCGTATTAACAAATTATTAATTTAATGAAAAATATAATTTACAAATCATTTGAGAAATCAATGTCAATTAAAAATAATATGTAAGTGGAGGACGTATTCTACTATACGCAAGTGAGACATAACAAAAAATGTCGTGTAAATGAAAAATCAAAATGTTTTTATTCAAAATGGAATTACAGGAATTACTTTTTGAACGTCAAAAATTAAATCTACCACCGGTTCAACCCTAGAACTGTCCTGAGAAGAACCGGCGAAACAAACTCAGCGGGCCTGATAATAGGTCACAAAAGAAAAACAACGAAGATTAAAAGAAATAGATACATTTCTGTTAGAAAATATGAAAACCAAAATATTTGGACACACATGAGAAACATCTTGAAAGAAATTGTAAAGAAAACATTTTTCAAATAATATAGGCGTATTATAAAACTGGGTGTTCTCTTGTTATATTTTATAATATTATATATAAATATTGTCGATAATGCTGCGGACAATTTTGTCAGATGGTCCCTCAGGACTAAAAGGTTAAGTACCACTGCTCTATACCATAGACAACAGTTTAGAAGTAGTAAGTTTGGGTGTACTATACCATATTTGTCGGTACAAGCATAAGGAAGTTACCACGAATAGGCACGAGAATCGACCGAATCGCCATATGAATATATTATGGTATGTTTATTAATATCCAAACGGGGACACACCTGTGCACTGCATACGTTTGACACTCCAACACAGCATTGACAAAATATCCTCGTGAATATAAATGACATTTTCCTCCAAAATTCTTTATGTATCTGGTCCTACATAATACACCATCGTGCAATAAATATAAACTAGCAAAATTTTAGTGTTTATTCAAAAATTGTAAAATCTATGAAACCCTTTTTTGAATGAATATTTTAATGTCAATTGTCAGTTCACAGTTGTTTATCGATAACGATTAATTTAATTTGTTATTTTTTTTAATTTATTGAAGTATTTCTGTGTGGAAAAATGGTAACGACTGGAGCTCTTCAAAATAATAACAATATCGATTTTGATGTGCAGTTACGGATCCTTAAATACTGGAACAGAAATCGGCTGATTTAAGAAATTTTAATTGTTCAGCATTAGTAGAAATCGACAATTTTAGTGTTGGTGCCTCTGAATTTATTTTCCGTTCGTACCCGTCGGAATTATTTCAAACAGCATGAATTGCGATAGCGCAACTGTCACTTGTCGTCTGTCGATGATATGAAAGAAATATTTCTCCGCTCTTGCAGCTTTTGCGAATGCAATAATATCGAGAACGTTTATTATCGAATCTGGTGTAAAATATTTGAATCTATTTGATCCTGTTTGATAGGTGGATGAAAGTTGAATCGATAATGCTTCCGCCATATTGGAGCTGTCAGAAGTGACAGGCGAAAGTCCACGGCACGACAGAGCACAGCTTATCTTGTTTACACGAGTGTATTTTGTAACAGTTGACGGTTCCAACGCATTCCTGGCCCAGGTCGATAAGTAATAATAAATCTTCTGGCACTTGCAGTGGTGTAATAATAGGATGTCGGCGCAACATCCCTGTAGGTAGTTTAAAGTAGGAAGGTACCCAAACATTGGAAATGTGATATAGCGGGATAAATCACGGTAGACAATGTAAACCATAGTTATATATGGAGATTCTATGAACTTATGCAATATTGATCAAATATTTAGGTGGTTAAAGTTATTTCTCTCGGTTGCTGTTGTTTAGAAGGAAGTTATTCGTTAAAAGGGCGCGAACGATGGAATAAAAAAAATTAAATAATTATTTTAGTGCCGATCTTTTCATATAATACCATATTTAAGTTTAAATATATATTTCTGTCACTTATAATATTTTCAAATTGTGATAAAGAATTCCTCAATTGGTACTCCGCAAGTATTTTTTCTGAATTTTATTATAGAATAACCAGTCAGGTATCATTAGTCTAATTTTAAATTAATAAAGACACATTTTGTTGATAATATTAACAATAATTAATTACCTATAGATAAAATATTTGAATAAAATCGTTAAAACTGTGTGTTGGTCCAGTGACCTATAGGAATTGAGTATTAGCATACTAGCACGCACCACTGGCCTGCATAGTGGAGACCACATGCATATATGTCACGACACGATCGCTGGGAGATAGAAAGGTGTAATTAACTGTCACCGTGCCTGAATCATTATGTCAATTGTATGTGATAATTGATAGATAATCATATTTTTATGTACAATTGTAAGTCCACCCCGATTGCGTTGTTGCATGCTCTTATTTGCAAAATCCTTTTAGAGCAGGGTTTCTTAAAGTGGGGCCGACGGACCCCTGGGGTTCCGTGGCATATGTGTCAGGGGTCCGTGGTAGCTCAGTTAAACCTTAACATTCTTGTGTACATACAGTGATTTATAATATAATACTGCTACAATATTCTTTGACAGGGGCCTCCCCCCAATCCCTCAAAACTTAAAGGTCTGCCCCTAATTTTAAAGACTTTAAATGTTTCCAGCATTTAAAAACTTCGCCGACTAGTCGGTCACTTTAGTTGTCGTCGACTAGTCGGCCACTTTGGTAGTCGTCGACTAGTCGGCCACTTTAGTAGTCATCGACTAGTCGGCCACTTTAGTAGCCGTCGACTAGTCGGCCATTTTAGTAGTCGGGCGACTAGTCGGCCACTTTAGTAGTCGGCGAATAGTCGGCCAATTTAGTAGTCGGGCGACTAGACGGCAAAAATCGCCGATCATCCGGCTTTTTACTTCATAAAATGGATGCAGACTGAATTACATTGAACAAAAATTTTGATTGTATAATAATTTCTATAATTAGGTAGATCAGAGAGATCATCTATAATTTACGTCACACTTCAAAATTTAGTTTTGCAATAACACGCGGCCGGAGTTTACTCCTTAAGAACGAACATGATTCTGAACTGAAAAGTACACAAGAATTATATATATGTAATAACAAAGAATTCATAAAGTTTTATTCTCATGTTTTTACTAATGATATAATTTTATAAGTAACTCCGAAGATGACACTAGTGTACAAATTTTGATATTTATACACACGATTGGGGAAACCACTATTTTCAAAAAGATTTAGAAAGTCAATCCAAAATTCAATGTTCAAATTGGGCTATCACGTCAGATTTTTAGAAACTTTTCACTTTAAAGTGGATAAATACAAATTTTTCGGCATATTCGATCTTATGTTATTTATTATCTTTGACATATTTTTTGCACAAATTTTACCACGGTGTCTGAAAACTTAAAGGAAATTCAAGTACGTTTGGCGATTTGATTTGTATCATGATTGGAAATATTTCAAGAATCTTGGAAATTCCATTTTTTGGATATCTCAAAAATTTGATGTGCTGTATTTTTTGCTTATTTTTCTCTCTCTGGATTAGAATATCTAAAACTCGTATGTTTCATTTTATGTATAAAAACCGTATAAACTAGTGTAATTATAAACCTACTAGATGTAAAATTGGAAATTATGTGAACAATGATCATCGGTTTGGCCGATTAGTCGGCCTACTAGTCGGCCAATTTACAATCGACTTGTCGGTTAGTCGGCCAAAGTAATACTCGACACATCTCTAATTTCTATATACAGATTATTTAATTAAATATTTCTGTAATTAATTACTTTGGTCTCCAGCCGATACAAGACTACATCTGCATCGAGGGCACTTCTAAAAATTGTGTCCGACAGCTCCGAAAGATGCCCATAAGTAGACTTCAACAACTAGTATGTGTTTACTGCAACCTTATTAATATATCTAAATACAATACACACAATTTCATAAATATCTCGCAATAAATATTAATTATTATTTTCTGATATAGAATATTTAATCGTATGTATAATGAATTCGTTGCGCTTCACTCCACTTGACTTTAATTTATATACCTAGGATAAAAATTATTTCCACTTAATGGATCGGCTTATTTACCACGTTAATAGGTTTATAATAAGTTTACCAACTTTTTATAGGAATTATTAATAAGGGTAGAACACAATATTAATAAAATAAACACTCCTTTGGAACTCAGTAAAAGCGAACAATTAAGGGACAGTTAACAGATTAAATTGATATAATTGTTAAGAGATAACTTTAAAAAGAAAACTATAATAATTATAATCCACGAATGTCAGTTGATTTTCTTAAAGTCCTCCCGTGACGTCACAGGAAGGTTAATAATAAAAACTGCACTGTGATTTATAACCAACGACTTATCAACAAAATATAAACTGCCTTTTCAATAAAAAAACCACTCGAGCCAACAATTAACAAAATGTAATTGTACATCAACATTGTGGCCGTGTTAAACGATTTTTCTTAACGAGACATAAAAGAGATCGTTACGCCCGCGTGCCAGGTGTCGGCCGACCTAAAGGGAGAATTAGAAGAAATTGTAATTACCACACCATTCATCCATATTAACGAATTTCGGGGTAAGAAAATGAAAGGGACAAGTTTTGTCAAATAACATTCTTTTTATCCGTTCTCAAAGAAGCCGAATAACGAATTCTTTTGCAGGTTGGCTCTGTATAATCTGTGTAATATATTCTCTGTGACATTAAACTTGAGTATTCATGGCGCGAAAGAACTTCACTTGTTCTAAGTATATTTTTATGACTTTGTAAATAATAACAGGAAAATGTTTGTTTGATTGTAGCTAAATTTAGTAAAAATATTTTCATAAGTTAAATACAAATATACATTGTAGTAACAATTTTATAAGTTAATGTGGTTTAATAAAATGGACTCGTAAAATTTTTATTTGAATATCCCGCTACATTGATGTGTATTTAATTCGAAATCGAAGCAATGAAATTTTTTATTGTCGTTAAAGTAGATATCTACTGTCGAAATGCGTTGTGTTACATACATTACAATATACAATCTACTTACATTAGTGCTTCTATACTGTAAAGAACCAAAAAATTCCCTATCAATTTTATTAATCACAATTATTAATACTAATGTATCTGGAAAGTTAACACACCACGTTAGTATAAGCCCGTGCTGGATACCGTAAGGACTTGTGTTACGACTTGCGGGTACTAGACAACGGACAATATGTATATTGTTTTTTTATAATTTAAAAAATTTCATATACTTAAGATTTTTATTATAGACTAGCTGCGCCCCGCGGTTTCACCCGCGTAAATTTCGATTCCGTGGAAAATCATCCCACGGCATCCCTTAAGAACATTTTTTCGGGATAAAAACTATCCTATGTGTTAATCCAAGTTACTCACTATGTGGGCGCCAAATTTCATGAAAATCGGTTCTGCAGTTTTTGCGTGAAGGAGTAACAAACAAACAAACATACAAACTTTCGCATTTATAATATTAATAGGATAGATATACATAGGTGACATGACCTGGGTGGGATTCGAAACTGCTATCACTGGCGCAACATGCTCCGCTTACCCGAGCTATGTCACCACTGTTTCAGCCGTTGTTAACAATTATTATTGATATTATTTATAGGTAGGTATATAATACAACAAATATAAAAAATCTTAAATCTTTTTTGACGTCAACAATTTATTTTTCCACCGATCTCCACCTTGCTTGGGAAGAACTGAAACAAATCCAAATTCTTACATTCGAGTGCCCCGAGTCTCGGTGAGTCGGGAATTGTGTTTTAGGTAGATAAAACTGTCGGTAAATTCACTTGGTTCAAGAATAAGTTTTCCCGTCACTATTGGAGTGGATAAGTGTTGATAATAATGTTTGTAGCTTTAACAAAGCTTTTAAGTTCACTGTTGAGTCAATTGTCTTTCCGTTATTGTTTCAAAGCTTTATAAGCTTTCGAAAACTTAGAACTGCAGCCGTAAAAATGTAAGCTTTGGAATGTTTATTTTTATGGTGGTTGAAGAAAAAACAATTTGTTCATTTTACTAATCACATTTATGGCTTTTTTAAGTTTATGCGAATATATTATTATTATATATTTTACATATTGTAATAAAACTACTGTAACAGACTTTATTGCCGTTAGGCTAGGGTTACCAACATTTCTTCGGCAAAATATAGTATCTTAAAAAATATGCATTAAAAAAATATAAGCAGTAAACTGCAATCAAATTTAGTGCTTTAGGTTTAGAAAAAAAAGGTCATCGAGGCATTGAGCATCAATAAACACGATTTTTCGCTATTTGCAATATAAATATTTCTGACTTGAAAATATAGTATTTTTGCGTAACTACTATATATTTTTTCAACAGTATATAGTACACAGACCTGAAATATAGTACAATATTATATTATCTTATAAGTACGGTTGGCAACCCTAGGTCAGGCATAATTATATACGTTTAATTTGGTATTTTGAAAAAGCTTTGCAGCTTCACCAACTAAGTACTTTTAAATAAATCGCGATAAAATTTGTGAAAGTACTTTTATTATAATAATATTAAACGTTTAATTTTATATATATACCCATGTCCGATTGAGTTTGTATGATTAGGTATATAATATAAAAAAATATGGCCTAAATCTATTTATTGCAAAATTTAATAAATGCAAGATCTGGTTCGATTATAACACGGGGGTGTTTTTATAATATCCCATTGTATAGTTAAATCATTGTTAAGGTCACTTAAGGTCACTTAAGGTATGAATTAAAGATTTTTTAGTCCTAGATGTATTAAAAGCCACTGGATTCTGATTTCTGTTCGCCTTAAAAGTTCTCTTTTACTTTGCATCGAGAAGTTTTTAGGTCCCCGCGCCTCACAAAAGGCGATTGTCCAAAAATGGACCGCGCCCAGGCCTTATGCGATGGTAAAGATTCACCCTCCATCTTTACCGCGGTTTCAAATTATTGCGGAATAAATAAACGCGGATTTTATTCAACCGGCGCGGACGTGATCGTTTTAGTAAAATAGATTTTATGACTGAGAGAGAGAGAGAGAGAGAGAGAGAATGCAATGCAACTATGATGTCACTGATTACCCGCTCAGAAGTTCAATTAAGTCCGAACATCATCTTAGAATAAGGACTAACCTCACTACGTACCGCGATTTGCCTAGCTCAAATAATGCTACGCTACCGGTTAGGTAATCTGAGACTACCGCGCGTTTTTTCACCCGTCAGAGGGTGAAGGGGGGACAGCGAAAAAGAATAAAATGAAACAATTGATTTTTGTCTTTGGCAGACGTTTAAAAACACTGCAATTGTTAAATTCGACACACTCGATTGTTTAATAATAATTAATTATTAATTATTCAATCAATTGAAAAGGTACCTACCAGAATCTACAATGTTTATCAACAACAACACACAGTTCCCTAACGGGTAGGCACAGATTGTCACTTATCATCATCCTTACCCTCCGCATTTATAACTCTCTCCATACACATAATATCCATAGTTATATTTTGTTTACGCATAAAATTTGAGCGTTGAAATGATTTTAGATGAATGGTGGTATTTTTCTAACATTGATTTATTTTTCATACGGTCCAATAGCGTAGATAATAATAACGCTACTACTGTAAAGTCTTAAAGGACGAAGTCTATTTGATAGGTATGTCTACTTATTTCTGATCTCAAATTATGTGGCAAATATAATTTAAAGTGAGCCCAGATTCGGAATAGTTTTCAAACGGACTTTTACAGGGTGAAAACGTCTTTTAGCAAATCTTTGTGATCCAATGTAGATCGTGTATAGATTCTTGTTGACGATGTTGGTCATTGAATTTTAAATCGTGTTCCCGGACGTTTTAAAGTAATAAAATGAGACAAGTATGGCCAGGTACCGCACCGAGGTAAAACTTAGCCGTAAGGCACTCGGCCCTCTTTTTATAACGCTTCAAAGCGCCCGCGGCGAAAATCCACAAAAGAAGCCAAAGAAGTAGACGGGGACTCCTTTGTCTCCCATTCAACGACGTGCCAACTTTAAATAAAATGTTGAAATACAATGAGGACGGACAATTATGACACTTCGGGCGTTGGAGACAATAGTTTTTATTCATTCAGTACGGTGCAGAAGGTGCGGCGCCATCGCATCTCATTAAAACTATGAATGAAACGCCGACGATTCGTGTGAGACGTTTTTATAAGCCAACTAAGTAGGTTTTAGTCTCAAACTTTTTGTTTTATAGTCTGTTTTATAATAGGCGTAATTAAATTCGTAATCAAAGCGGCTTCCATATTTAAAAATACTTTTGTATTTGCCTCAATGGCTCACACTTTATTTTAACTTTAACTCACTTACAAATAATGCGTCATAATTGCTAGCCCCTTGAAAATATCTATCAGTTCCCTCCCCCCGTTTATAGACACAGTTGTCCCCCTTATTCGTGTAGGTCAACTGTCATATTTTATAAATAACTAGCTGCGCCCCGCGGCTTCGCCCGCGTAAATTTCGATATCGTGGAAAATCATTCCATGGCATCCCTCAGGAACATTTTTTCGGGATAAAAGCTATCCTATGTTACTTCTAATACCTCCAAGAACATGTGTACAAAATTTCATGATGATCGGTTGAGCAGTTTTCGCGTGAAAGGGTAACAAACAAACTTACATTCGCATTTATAATATTAGTAGGGATTAAATGTGATATTTGAATAGTGAGTCACTATTGTTTATTAAATATTTAATTTCAACATTTTTTTGTAATGTGCGAAATTCTTTTATGTTTCTATCCTTGTTTTGTATGTATACCTAAATGGAAAATACATTTCAGAATTTGCCTCCTTAAATTCTAGATTAAGATCTTCAAACATTTCGCGAATATTTTTAGGCTGTATTTATTTTGTCAAACAGGGTATTTTATCAACACATTGGCCTGATAGGGATGCGGAATAATAATAGGTCGTAATAAAAGAACAGACTAGTGTTGTGAGTAATTTACTTCTACCACTACCATTCTTATTGGCCAGTCGTCTTCTAAAACTATTTGGTTTGCATATTCTTCGAGCTTTCTTGTTGAATTTTAATAACTTACCATGGGTGCTGATGTCACAGTCAGCGGGGCTGTGACTTTGTTCGCCGTGGTCGAGATAATGGACCGAAAACTCGCCAATGTATATAACCTTTATACTTAAAAAATAACGCTCGCACATATACAAGGCAACATATACAATTGATGGCGCCCTAGGGATTTAATGCAACAGGAACCGAGTAACGCAAATTGTTTAATTAATTGATACCATATTAATATAAAATAATATTAATATTACCTTTATGGTAAGCTGGAATAATCATAATCACTCTCATAGAAGCTCAGTTCTATTAACTTTAATTATTACTCTGTTTCACATGCGGTACCCACTTACTCGGCTTCTATTAGTCATAGTTTAATGCTACATAGCCTATAGATCGTCTTGATAAATGGGATATCTAAAACCGAAAGAATAATTGAAATCGGAGCAGCAGCTCCCTTGGTTAGCGAGTTTAATTAAACAAACTCTGCACCTCTATAATATTAGTTTAGATTTTTATTTTAAAACTTCCTCGTCGTTTCCTATTCCATATAAACGTATTAGGAATGCAGGCATATCTGGCCAGTTATTTTTTAGCCAAGCACCATCGCGGCGACAGATATGGAGGCGTCCAGGGTGAGCCACCAAATAAGGCAGCTTAACATACCTGAATAGTAAATACCTTCGTAATAATGTGTTGTTCCGTCTAAATGGTATAACTTGATGCGCTTAGACGACGGGTTTTATTCCCTTTATAATTATATTATATTTATAACATTATAATGAGCCTTTTAATAGCATTACTGACTCACTACTGACATAAGGTGGCCATGCAACGCAGACGAACTGGTCCAGCAGCGGTTTGTGAGTTTCTCGTGACTCGTGAACCATTGGGGGGTAGGAGGGAGGGAGGGTAACGTCCGCATAATGACTATGCGGGTGTTAAGGGGCGTCGATAGTCTTGGGAACTCCGACGGCGTTTGGCCCTATAATTTCATAAAGTATCAAATTCAAATTCGCCTTAAATCTGCTATTTGTAGCAATAAATATTCAAAGAAAGAAAAAATAAATATTCAAAGAAAAAAAGAAAAAGAAAGAAAAATTCAAAGAATAGGAATAATTTAAATTAGGTCAATATTAATTGATAAATTCAGCGAATTTACAACAAGTTTCATAATCTACAAGTAAATAATTAATTGGAATATCAGTGTTTGAAATAGTGATTTGTAAATATTTCAAACACTGATCTTCCTATTAATTATTTACTTTTAAATTTATTACGAATGAGTTGGTTTAAAAGGAAATAATTTCCAGATTATTCTATTGCTTGGATTGGCTTGGCTGTTGGTTAATAAGCTAAATATAAAAACCTGTTCGAGTGGATGTAACTGTAACGTAAATATTTTAGAGATTATTATAATTAATATATCCGGTGGTCGGTCGTATACATAAATGAATATCTGTCACTTTCAATTATCGCGGCGTATAGTTGTGCGCGACATTTTCATTCGCTGTTTTAAATGGATTAATATAAATAAAACATGATATCATTTGATCATCGGCCTGATAATCCATGTTACTTTAATAATAGACACGTCCAAATATGATATTTTATATTTTTTTATTAAATCCGATAGACGTTGTCTTGCCGTCACTGGAAAATATGTTGTCATGGTAACGTGTTATGTTCTTTTTTTGATGCAGGGGAATACATTTACGTATGATACCTAGGAGCTCGGGTGGCCCTAGATCTATGTCGGACTCGACACTTGGGAGTGCAATATAGACTAAGCTACTGCGGGTGCCTTCAGCCTAGCCTCAGTGAAATGGGCAGACTTCCTGGTGATTGTCCGGCTGTCTCGGAACAGTAGCTACTACGACGTCGGAACCGTGCAACGGGGTCAGGTTCTCATCCTAACCCCTGGCCTCAGTACTCCAGTCGGCAAGCTGTTACAATAAGACTTAGGAAAGGATAACTATTATTTAGTACACGTACAGACGATTGAAAAATTGAAAATATTTATTTAACTGATTAACACACAGATATTATTAACTGACTAGCTGTGCCCCGCGATTTCAACCGCGAAATCCATATAAACTTCAACACCCTATTTCACCCCTTTAGGGGTTGAATTTCTAAAAATCCTCTCTTAGCGGATGCCTACGCCGTAACATCTACGTGGATGCCAAATTTCAGCTTGATCCGTCCAGTGGTTTGAGCTGTGCGTTGATAGATGGTTATGTCACGTTTGAGTTTTATATATATAGATACTTATATATCTATCCACCTATTTATCCAAGGAATAGAAAATTTTGTTATTTATTTTAAACTATCCTTTCAATTTTGTTTTCTGAACGACAGTACGAACATCAAATGTTTGACAGGTAGGAATAGTTTCTATGGGAAAACGAAATTGTTGTTTATACTAAGTATATTCCTAGCATTTTTCGTGAATACATTTTTTTTTAACCTTCCCTGAACTTCCACAATTCAGTCAAAACCAAAATTAACCAAATCAGTTCAGCCGTTCTCGAGTTTTAGCGAGTCTAAGGAACAGCAATTGATAGATAGACATAGATAGATAGAAGGTAGACTAGCTCCACCCCGCGCGCGTCTCTCTGCCATCAAATAAAATAAATTTGAAGGAATGATATTACACAAATATTCAATTTATTTCGAGTCATTTTATTGATAGGTTCCATATAGGTGATGTGTAATGATGACACTGGCGTCATCTGTGGAAAAGTGGTCGTACCAACTTAAAAACTTTCGTAGGCACATGCACAACGACTTTGCTAGTTTACGATTCTATTAAGGACACAGACAAACATTCATTTATGTATAATAATATATAGGCGTATTTAAGAACGTGATTTCACGTGCATAGTAATCATATCAGAATAATAATTGTACTTACAAGTCTATTAGACCTGTATCTTATAAGATATAAGTATATTATCTTATAATATCTTATAAGATAGCATTACATTGCCGAGTCAAGCTCGGTCGCCAAGTTTCTTTATTAGAAACAATTACTAAAATATCTGATAAATATTTTTCCAAGTGAAATTAAGTTTTTCGGAGCCTTTTGTTGAAAGCGAAAGCTCAATCAAGCAATAATTAGCGGTCTTGGTATGATAAAGACGATAAAAACTGTATTAAATCTTGGGAACAAATTCGTTGAAACCTGTAGATTACAATAACATTGTTATGCAGAACTTCACAAGTGTACCTTTTACCTACATGTTTTAAATGATTTGTCGATGTGATAGAAAGTTATAATGCCGTAACATATTTCGTGTATTCACGCGTATATTTGTCTTTCTTGAACGAAAAACCTAAGTTTGGACGAAATTTGGCAGAAACTAACAAGTTCGGATGAAATTTGGTAGATATAAAATACAATCAATAACATAGAAAAATAGTACATTTTATTTCGAAAAACTGAATTATTCCCTTAAGGGTCTTACCGTTGTCTGAGAACAATGTACACTTTTTAAATTTACAATTTTACAATTTTAGCCAAAATAAATAATTAAATTTAATAGAAATTCAAAAATATTCTTGTGTAAATATGTTCTTCCACTCATATTGATGAAACTGCACTGACCTTCTGTCTTAGCATAGTTCTACCTAAAAAAAAAAAGTTCTTCTATACTTTACTATTTTAACCAATTGTAATCGTAAATATTAGCCTCGAACCCAGTATTTGAACGGAAACGTTCATTTTATTATTTATTTAAGTGTTAATTGGCAAAAAACTAAATGACTAGATATCGACATTTTGAGCATTTGTATGTTATGTATGATGTTATGTTTAGTTAAACACAAGCAAGGGCGCGCGATCCATTAACATTGACATTTTAGGAGGACATAATCAATTTTATCGTATTTTTTACTAAAGAAAATAGCTCGAGACCGTATTCGTAGAAACATGCAGTGGCCCATGGAGGTGGGTTGAGAACGGAGAGCAGCGCAACTGTATAGCCTCTATGCGGATGTACTTGGGCCTCGGTAGTCATGAAAATGACTCCGATTCCTCGTTTGCCCCCCTACACCATAAAAAAAATCTACTGTATTTTATATTGATTGCTGAGTTCCCTAGGCATAGCTAGCTGAGGTGAAAGATTGGTGGTAGCCCCACTGTCCCATTTACTCTGTAATGGCGTGAAGACTATGAGATAATGATGATCATGTGATTTTTAGCGCGTCCCGCATACCTCACCGTCCAGATGAACTAGTAATTCTGACTGAATAAAACTTCTTCATAATACATATAACAATGCCTATAATATCCAATTAAAACATAGCATGCTCCCAGTGCGTCTTTAAAAGAAGCGATTAGTGAAGATCAACTGGATTCCCACAGGTTATACCGTTTTGCATCGAAGCTAACTGCCGTCATTTCAATGGACTTTACTGTAGATCTCTTAATGAGAAACTTTATGATTACACTAATAATTGCAATGATGAAATCGTTGAAAATATTCTCTTAATAAAGCTGTATTTCAATTCATTATCGAACGGCTGCGCACACTATATGCGTGTTTGAAAAGAGGCCGAATATTATTCTATACCGCAACGGTAGATTATCTTAAACGGGAGTTTCCGCTAATTTACTTATGCGAGTAACACAACGAATGAAAGTTATTTTTTGTATTCCATGTTCTGTTTTAGGGTTAGGGTCTTCACAGGTCTAGTCAGAATACGGTCGTGGAAACTGACAAAACACTAGTTTGCGAATATTCCAGTTAGCATTGACTCGGATTTTTACCTTTATTTGTATCATAAGTTTCAATTTTTATGATTCTATATGAACGGGAACTACCCTATAGGTTTTTCTTAACGTGCTATTGTCAATATATATGGACATAAACGGGTGTATAATTTGATTGCTTTGATTTATAGTTATGTAGGTACTCCTAGAGATTGCATACATATTCGATATAAGTTCTTCCTCCCAAAGGTTACTAAAAAAAAGTTTTGACATACAGATGGAAAACACGCTAACTCTATATAAATTTTTCCTTTTGAGATACGGAATCCTAATTAATATTTCGAGCTGCAGTTGAGCACCATTGTGAATCTATTGTATAAAATCAGTGACTCATGTCATTTCATACAAAATTAATACCGAACACAATATTCAATTGTTCTCGTTATTATTGAGATGTAATTTACAGGTGAAATAAAATGCAGAGAACGATGAGTCTTATACAGGAAAGAATTGTATTATTTTTCAAAAATCCGCGAGTTCCGATTCAATGGTAGATAATTTTTGTCTTGTTTACTTAAAACAATCTTCTTACTAATAGGAATACCAGAGTCTGCCTGTTAACCAGTTTTCTTTCAAGGCATATAAGGAATTAGAGGTCTGCGCTCTTAGTTAAGCCACTTACTAACCGCTTTCCAAATTATTTGAAGACTATTCGACTGGCCTCAAGGAGTGCAACGGCTTTGGTTAGAAAACAGTGCGCAACATAACATTAATGGATTAAGCTTTTCCATATCTTCTTTATAGTATATACCATATATCATAATATATGTGATATTGAAAGAGAGTTGAGTGGGTGCCCTTAGTGAATTGAAACGGTCCCTAAAATTATTTTTAAACAGTGTAAACTATTAAGTTAACTGTTCTCTAAGGACAATTCTAAGAGTATAATGTGCGATGTTCCTTAGGTCAAGAGCCCCGTTACGTCCAGTTGAACATTTTACGCGGATGTCTCATGGCGCTGGCTGACTCAGGACTGGTATTGATATGCTATTCCAAATATTACGACCGCCAATTAGATACGATATAATTGTGGTCATTATAAAGTCTCGTGGCGGCTTTATTGAATCAAACTGAACTTAATCATGTCAATTAAATACAATCTTTTGTGACTCTATTAAAAACGCCCTGTTACAAAACAGGGCCGGATTGTAACGAACTCCGAGAAAAATAATAATTAAGTTTATTAAAGAACGGCCGTGTTACAAAACAGGACCGGATTATAACTGGGAGAAAAATAATATATTAAAGAACGGCTCTGTTACAAAACAGGGCCGGATTGTAACGAACACGGAGAAAAATAATATATTAAAGAACGGCGCTGTTACACAACAGGACCGGATTATAACGAAATAGGCAAAAATGGTATTAATAACGGCCCTGTACAACAACAACAGGGCCAGATTTGGCTAGGATTGGGGGGAGAGGCCAGACTGAAAGCAGCTCAGCTGGAAGGTCCTCCACCCGTCTCTCTGAATTAGCAGATGGCGGCGTGGATTGTTATGACTGGAGTGGCGTGCTTCGTTAGAGCATTGGGATCAGGAGTTGGATGGGACCTTGACCTCATGGCACGGTTCCAGCTATGGAGTAGGGACTGTTCAAAGGCAACCGGACCGACCCCAAGAAGGCGAAGTCTGTCCTGTTCTCCGAGACCAGCTTGTCGATGGAAGAATCCTGTTACTTGTAGTTCCGAGACCCTCCAATTATAGCGGCTGAAGGCACCCACAGGGGTTTAGTCGGTAGGGGCAACTGCCAATTGCCGAGCCCGACACTGTACTAGGAGCCACCCGGGCTCCTGGGTAGCTTACGTAAAGATATTCCTCCGCGTTACCAACAAAAGGGGCGGCTCACTAGCGACGCGGCAATGTCACCTAACCAAAAAAATCTTGTCTGATATAGTCACATGATTTATTATGAATTGCTAATACCATGAACGTTATTGGTAGGTAATTAATATTTAGTGATAACCACACTATCAATAATATTGTACAATTATACTTGTTCGATGTTATTTATATCTCATTAAGATAAATCCTGTTTCCAAGAGCTTCGTTATCTATACATATAATAAATCTGTAGAAGGGTCAATTCTGTACATTGAAAATATTGAAAAAATAAATAGCAGGGGGTGTTACTGGATCAATACCAAACCCAAATATGCAATTAAAAAAATTTTCTGTCTGTCTGTCTGTCTGTATGTTCAGGCATCACGTGAAAA
>LUGF01050912.1:69097-82786 GCA_001625245.1 Calycopis cecrops | reverse complement strand
GTTATGAGTTTGTTTGTTTGAACACTTTGCAATCGAATGCCAATCGAAAGTAAAACAATAGAATGTTTTAAGTTGTTGGTAAGTAACCAAAGTCCGAACAGTTGGTGATTCCTATGTTTATTGTTCTATATTAAAGTGATTTTGTTTGTTTCACACAAATACCCATTACTTCTAGTATGCCATTTGTAAAATATCCTGATCGTGAGTATGAGAACAAAATAATCTTTAATAAAAAGCTTATGTTGACAATATAGATAAGTATGCACTAGTAGTAAGGACGCTATAATATTGAAATCGATTTTTTTTTCGGGATATCACAATTGTTTTATTCCTAATACTGCTGGTGCGTCCTTGTTATTATCCAATAACAGGCTATTTTTTCAACTAAAATTTTTTACAAGAGCGGGAAAAAAGGGAGGTCTATCTTCCAATTTACACTCTAATCCGAACCTTCAGCACATTACCACCTCACCTCACAGGGTATACACAATAATTTAATAGATAATTCTGCCATGTCTAAGGTGTCAAATAGGTGTAGCTTTAGCTGTTACAATTTGAAATTTATTTTTTGATGATAGATACCACAGACCTCATGCTCATACTACGACTTAACGTACGCACGGTTTATGTGTATGTGCTTATTATATAATATGTAGATTTGTTCTGAGTTAATAATTGACTGCGAAACCCATTAATTGGTTTTCTGTGTCCTAAAATAATATTAGTGAGCACTAAATATTATTTAACTGTTCTGTTCTGAGTGAAACAGTTTTGTTTGTGAACAGTCAGACATAAGTGTTTTAGTTTTGGCATTATTATTATGAATATTATAATAAACTAGCTGCGCCCCGCGGTTTCACCAGCGTAAATTTCGATCCCGTGGAAAATAGAAAATCATTCCATGGCATCCCATAGAAACATTTTTTCATGATAAAAACTATCCTGTGTGTTAAATCCAAGTTACCCTCTGTGTGTACTAAATTTCATGAAAATCGGTTCAGTAGTTTTTGTGTGAAGGAGTAACAAACAAACATACAAACTTTCGCATTTATAATATTAGTAGGATAGTAGTTTCAAAACACAATGCTTATAAAGAAGTTTCATTAAAAAAATATGTTTTACTAGCTGCGCATCGCGGTCTAACTCGCGTAAATTTCGATCCAGTGGAAAATCATCACATGGCATCCCATAGGAAAATTTTTTCGGGATTAAAACTATCCTAAGTGTTAATTCATGTGTGCGTCAAATTTCGTGTTAATCGGTTCAGCAGTTTTTGCATGAAGGAGTAATAAACAAACATACAAACTTTCGCATTTATAATATTAAGAGGATTTAAGGCCTGGGGGATATAGTGTTCTTGTGGCACGTTATTCGGAAATGCGGTTCTTTGTACAGGACAGCCAATTTCACGGGCACAATATCAGTATAGAGAGTCGTATATTATGCTAATGCATTGACCTCGAAACCGACCTTGATCGGTAATGGTTTTGGTGCAGTTTTAAAATACACCGTGGGAATCGAATTTTACAAAAACAAATCTTGAAATCACCATCACATTTATTTTGCTATCATTGTTTAGTCTGTGATGACGTATTTGTGACGTTCAAGGTTTTGTTTTGGTTAGCGAATAAAATGGACAAACTAGGAAGACGCCGGCGCCACATGGCCTGCCGCTCGTGGGAACCTCTTCTAGTTTCGACTACGTCTGATCACTGTAATGGATGCGAGAACTCGTTGCGTCCAATGATTAATGAGCTCATTATATTCAATGTTTCCTGTTCGATATTTGAAATTTGAATCAGGATGCAGTTAATGAAATCGAATTCTCTTAATTTAATCACTAAAGATGATTTAATGATTGGTTCCGCTTCTCTCTTGCGTTGCTTGTTTTAGTTTAGTTGTCTAACGGCGATTTTTTCATTTTGTCGACGGATTTGGCTGCTAGAGAGTCTAGAAATAGAATTTAATCACAAGTTTCATTCAAAACATATCGATGTTTCCTGTTTGATATTTAAATATGAATCAGGATGCAGTTAATAGATTAAAATTCTTTATAATTTAATCACTAAAATGTTTTAATGATGGGTGAGAATTCTGTTGTTGCCTGTTTTAGTTCAGCTGTCTAAAACATTAGTGATAATTAATGGGAAAGTAATTAGGTACCTATATGTATATATTATGTAAAAATGAATGATTTTCTGTATATCCTTTATAGAATCGTAAACTACTCAATTGATCATGTGATGATCATTTTGTACATGAGCCCACAAAGATTTTTGGGTTAGGATTTTTAAAATTTTAATCCTTTAGGGGTGAAGTAGGGGGTGAAGTTTATTAATTATGTGACGCGGGTGTAACTGTGGGGCACAAGTACATAAAAATACACTACAATACACGGAGAGCGCAAAGTAGCGAGAAAAGCGTCCATCACATATTTTCTTTGTTTTTCCGCTTTTCCCCAGCAGCGAAATAACGCGTAATCCCTGCGTGTGACAGCTTCTTTGGTGTGTGCCTTTTGCGAGATATTGGATTGTGCCATGCGGAAGATCCGGTTAAGGGCATGCATATCTTCATTTCCTATATATTATTAGGGCGAACTAATGGGCGACGCTTTCTCCTTCCTAGTTCCCTTCCGGCTTCCGGAAACTCGAAACCGCACTAAACGTGATATCATAGTTGTCACTCTACGGCGGTGTTGTGTGAGGAAGAGGTGCATCCCCGGTCGTGCCGGTTCTATTCCGCTGCAATGCAATGGAACGTACGATCTCTTAGAAATCAATATATTATTTTATGAAACACTATTAAAACGAAATCTATACTAATATGATATAATATAATATAATGCTGAAGAGTTTGTTTTTTTGTTTGTACGCTCTAATCTCTGGAACTACTGGTCCGATTTGAAAAATTTTAGTATTAGTCCATTTAGCGAAAAAGGCTATAGACTACTTTTTAACCGAATGTGGTAAAAAAACGGATTCACGTAAACGAAGTTGCGGGCGTCCGCTAGTCATATTTATAATTATTATAATCCTGCGATATCACGATGAATTCATTACCCCTAATTAAACTGTTGCTTACACAAAGTCGAGTCCAACTAAAACTAAACTAAAAACTAAACGCCTCAGGTCTTGCCACAAAGGGGCGTCCCTGATACCCCGGCGATGTGGTCTGGTGATTACTTAATATCTCGCCCCTTTGACTTTGCGATCAGCAAACTTAGTTTGCGTATAACGCCAAGTTTGAACCAAGTTCTTGCCAAGTTTTTACGATCCTTTGCCGGCTGCAACTTAGTCGCTATTATAGAAATAAAGAACTTATTGCTGAGCTATAAAGTGGGCAGGCTGTATAACTATAGAGCCATTAAAATTACTTAATAGAGAACAAGCTTCTGGACTGCCACGCTAACTTGTGGTTGAAATGTGAACCTTGTGCTAGCAAATTCACAAACTATATGGATAATGGTACTTCGTAATACGTATGGTAGGAGATAATATGTCGACATGTCATTGTCATTGTCTTTTGCTAGCACTTAATTTTAGCGAAAGTGCTGCCTCTATGTTTTCTGCACGGTCTCTATTAATTTTTCGCAATTTCGAAGAGTATCAAAGTGATATACAATGTGGGTAAAGGAAAAAATCTGAAACATGGCCAAATGACCTTAAAAAAATATTTTAATCTGATTACCTAGGATATCATTCCACTTCCACCGATATTAGATATTCTTATTTTCAGTAAGACAGAAGTAGCCGCAGTGAGTCGTAAGATGATCAAGTGTGTAGACTTCTTGCGGCGTTCGCTTTTGACCGCTTACTACTTTTGTAGAAGTTCTACTGAATTATTTCGGGACGTTTCAGACAGGGACCCAGGACTATTCAAACAGTTTTGAATGTATGTGTGAGAGCACAACAAAGCACCGTAAATTTATGACAATAATGAAACCTACAACTCTCTTGGCTATAACAGTTATAAACAGATCCAAAGGGTTACACTTTATTTCTGGTTTAATAAAAAACAGAAATGAAAAATAGGGTTCAAAACACTCCAATAGATACAGGTAAAGTCCCTGGTTTTAGATATGATATGATGAATGCATATAAATGCATATTTATATGCATTGTCAACGACAAATGCGCTAAGGAAATATCATGAGGAAAATTGCATGCATTAAACAGTACGATGTCATAAAGATATGTCTCGTTCAGCCTGAAGTTCGGTTGAACTTTCGCCCCCTCTGTTTATTAATTAAACAGAATAACTCTTTCCAAGGAATAACCTAGTAATAAACTGACATCTGTCAAATTCCATAATAAAAAACACGTAAAAAGTATGGATTTGACAGATGTCAGTTTATTACTAGGTTATTACTTGGATACAGTTATTCCATGTTTATTAATAAGGGCTATAGAATAACAAGACAGCAGATTGTTTCTACAGTAGACGATGTTTGATGACGATACGCTTAATTGGATATCGTCTGGACGTACGGACGTACGGACGTACACGGGAAACTTTGTTTTTATTTCACTCGCACACGACACGAGCGCCGTTAATAAATCTAAATTATAGCTACCCACATGCACTTTGTTGTAAATAAAACGTCAATTTAAAATGTACTGGTGGTCCCCGAGTTGTGCCACTTTTATTTTGTTGTGTAGGGCAGTAAAGTAACAGTCGCATACTCGTGCCAAGCAAACATGATCAGAAAGTATGCAGACATTTCTGTGTGAAAAAATTAAACAATCGAAATTCTAATTTCGATCGAAAATATTTCTGTTTAATAAAAATTGTAAACGGCCATAAGACTGTTTGACAAAAAAGGGTTTTGATCAAATATATTGAAGTATTTCTAGACAATTGAATTAATATTTTTAATGACGGTCTACTGCATTAGCTAATTTGACAATTGCAAAGTAAATTAATCGCAAATCGTCGCCAAGATTTCATTGTTTCAGCGCTCGTTAAGCGTTTCGATGGAAAGCGCTTTAATGACGACGAAGTACTGTGACCACTTAAAGGATCTCGAGCTGCATTTAACGTGGATTGTGATAAATGTGAAACGTCCCGACACCTCGCCAGCTGACATTCTTGAGCGAAGCGTGACTTGCTGGATCGAACTCGCTTTTTTATAGCTCGAGAGCTGCACATGTTTATACAATTCAGTGCTAGAAAAAGTATAAACTTTTTGTCATATAAATGACGTAATAGATAAAAGAGGTTTTATTCCGTGCTTTACATCTATCTTTTTATATAAGACTAGCTGTGACCCGCGGTGTCATCCGCGTTTAATTTCTAAAAAGTACATATAAACTTCAACACCCTATTTCACCCCTTAGGGGTTGAATTTCTTAAAATCCTTTCTTAGTGGATGCCTACGTCATAACATATACCTTATATGCCAAATTCAGCCCGTGCCTATTCAGCCAGGGCTGTGCGTTGATAGATCACTATGTCAGTCAGTCACCTTTGAGTCATTTGTAAGCTACATCTATTGACATACACACGATTAATAGTTATGTAGGTAGTAAGAGGGCAGGCAGGACCGGGAAGGTACTTGCTTTTACGATACCGAGGGCATATACATGTGACAGCAGTTGTTTCGTAAGGTGTGTAAGTAGCAGATACAAATGATCTCAAAGTGTGTGGAATTTATAAAGATATAAAATATAAAATATTATATATAAAGTATAATTACAATAAAACAACTAAAACGGAATGTATGTTTAACTAGCTGTGCCCCGCGGTTTCACCCGCGTTCATTTTCTAAGAAACCCATATAAACTTCAACAGCCCATTTCACCCCCTTAGGCGTTGAATTTCTAAAAATCCTGTATGGATACTGGATGCCTGCGTCGTAACATTTACTTGGATGCCAAATTTCAGCTTTATCCGTCCAGTGGTTTGGGCTGTGCGTTGATAGATGGCTATGTCACGTTTGAGTTTTATATATACAGATTTTATTGGCAAGACTACCCGTGACCATGGTTGGTAGCTTCCGAAACATGGGGCTTGGAACATAATTAAATAAACCGCGATAAAACCCGCTAAAGATATTTTACTGTAATGAACAATAATCGCGTAAACTTAAGATATCATTATATAAAGATAATATTATAAAAATAAGCGATAAATCAACGGAGATAAATATAGTACCCATATTATATTAATACGATAAACCCTTCGTGAGTTAAGTTAGTTATCTACGACGTGAAGTGCCGGGAACTAAATTATATTATCAAGTGAACTTTTAATAAGCGCTCACGTAGAGTTGTAACTTGTAACGCAGGATACAAAGCGACCGCGAGTGAATACTACTATAATTCCTCCAAGGTATCTTATATATCAATGTATCAAATACCATGGATTTGTGTGTGTGTAAAGTTTTGTTTTTGAAATTGAAGTACTTTATAAACATTATTATTAAAATATATTTAGGCTCTGCACCTCTATTACACGTAAACTATAAGTTTACCAAATTTCATACTCCTCCTCCGCGCAGTTTTCGTAAAAATGTTCCTAAAGTTTTTGCTTCACGTATAGATTACTTTTTGAACGTCAACAATTACATCTACCGCCGGTTCACCCTAGCCCTGTCCTGAGAAGAACCAGCGAAACAAGCTCATAATATACGATAGTAATTATATCTAATTGGTAGAGTTACCGACTATTGGCGCAGTGGTGACGTAGGCGGGTATGCTGTGCAGGTTTCGTCAGTGACTTTGAATCCCGCCCAGGTCATGGTAATGTTTATATATACCTGTAACACAAGCACTTGCGGTACTTAGCGCGGGGCTATGCTAATGTAGTGTGAGAAGTCCACAGATTATTATTATTAGTAAATATAATAAAACAATTTCTTTTTTAAAAGTATTATTTATAATATTACTTAACTTTCATGGTGTACATATTGTGTCATATGTGCATCATTACACTTGCTCGGATTCTATATAAAAACTTCTGTATAAAACTTTTCTTCTCTATTTTGTCTCTCTTTATGGGTTTTTTGTTTATTGTTTAGACCCAAATATTAATATTCTGCACTTCGGGCCGAAAACTTCAAAATTCGTCCCACTATCCGAAACGACAACTTCGTTTTAAAATATAATAGAATATAAGATTTTTATTTAGGCACATTATTGCACTATTATAACAACAATTTACACGTAAAGAAAAAAATAGATTTTTTTCTTTGCGTGTAATTCACCTACATCGGACAGAAAAATAGTATAATCATCTTGTCAGTAAAATAAAAAACCGGCCAAGTGCGAGTCGGACTCGCGCACGAAAGGTTCCGTACCCTTATCTACGAAAACGGGAGGTTATCTTTTGTATGGGAGCAAAAAATCACGTTTATTGTATGGAGGCCCCCTTAAATATTCATATAATTTAATTTTTTAGCATTTATTGTTATAGCGGCAAAGAAATACACCATCTGTGAAAATTTCAACTGTCTAACTGTCATAGTTCATGAGATACAGCCTGCTGACAGACGGACGGATGGACATCGGAGCCTTAGTAATAGGGTCCCGTTTTACCCTTTGGGTACGGAACCCTAAAAAACCTCAAATCACATGGTTGTCAACATCAGCTTCGCTTTGGCTGTCAGTTACATAATATCTCAGATATTTCTTACTTTTCTGCCCTCGGTGTACAATGTTCTCTCATTATTCTGTATGAAATCTCTACTGCGATTACTTAGTTAATAAATTTACAAGATTTATTTGTTTTTACGCAAACGCTGCAACGATAAAGCGCAGATTTCCAAGAAGGAGTTCAAGGCTGTTTGGATATGCTGGCAACATAAACAAATAGGCTTGCAAATACCGTGAATTGGTGCAGAGCTGTTGTACACTGTGTATTTCTTTATCGAGACTTTAGGGCCCGTCCACACGGCGAGTTGCGTTAGATCAGCGGTCGACAAAACGCGGCCCATCGAGGTCGAACTTACGGCCTGCGAATGGCGAATGTCTGATAAATAAGTTTTTAGGGGAAGAGGCCAAACTAAAAAAAATGTTCAATTGGGTTTCTAGGGTGAATACTACAAGTGCGACCCACGTCTAGTTTATTTTGCTCCCTTGCGGTCCTTACCTGCCAAAAGGCTCAGACCGCTGCCTTAGATTATTCTATATTACTCCGAAATAACGCTATCACTGCTGTATATGCTATCAATAATAAAATACATATTTATTTCTATACAAATAACATTGTGTCCTGTTATATCAATTCGAATAGGTCGGTCGTATCTTTAGGTAGGTGCTCCCCGAAATAGCACGCCATGCCATATTTATGGTGCATTGGTGTGCGCGCAGACACATGCGTAATCTCAAATCTACAACTTCCTTATTCCCATTTGACGACAGTCCGATACAACGGAAGACAAATCAGGCGCAGGACCGAAAGTTTAACTCCGGTGCTCTCCGAGGTACAGCGGTGTAGCAATACTAATTTCCTTCTGCGAACTGTGACTATTGGAAAATGTCAATATTACTTTTGCTGGTACTACTCGGGGCTTGAACCCGTGACCTCAGGATTTGCGCAACATGTTTCCACTAGGTAGGTAAGACATTTTTGTCATAAACTTTCTGCAGCATGCACTACCTCTTACCAAACCCGTTCTTGCGGACGGCAGCGTTGCAACGCGTCATGTGATCCAGAACTTATGCGTTTGTACACAGTTTGTACAGACCAGATCGTGACCGTTTCCATCTAATTCGTGTTTCGAATTTCACGCTAAAACCTCATTGGATATGATATAGATCCTTTGTCAATATTGCGAAATTCGTCCGTCTATCTGTGCACATTTTACAAAACACTATTCGTCATAATACCTCGGACACACGATATTTCATTCACAAATTGTGATATGAATTTGTGAAGTTTCCGCCTAAATTGAAATATTTCAAATTCGCCTAAATTGAATATTTCATAATCTATAGTAATAATGTAATACCAGTAATTGCAATAAAACTACATACGAAAGTTTGTAGGTATGTCAGTTACTCTTTCACATACCACCCAACGAATTAGATGTTTGCCACGGGTTTTTCAAAATATGGATATTCAAACACTTTAGTCCCAAAAAGAAGATCCCAAGGTATAATTTTTCAGAGGTGCATACGCAAGGCACAGCCAGTATAATATTTTATTCTCGATGTTATTGCAGGAAGTCCGCGTTGTTCAATATGTGTGTAGGTTATTGAAAAGGCGCTGTTATTGAAATCGAAATCGAAGAGGACAATATAATAAGAGTTATAAATATTTACACAAATGTTATAGCTTGCTTATGATGCTCTGTCTGAGTGACAATGATATTATTAAGAATGTAATTAAACTAATAACATCCGGCCAGTGGGAGTTATTTGATTACTACCGGCTCACGTGGCATCCAATGTGCCCCTCTGAAAATAGAGGGGGGGGGGGGGGGCTTGCGTGCATCTGTGATGTGAGAGGGCTATCCGTATCGGACAGCCTTGGTAGAAGAGGTCAGAGTAAAAGCAGCTCAGCTGAGGAGTCCCTCTGATCCTGCGGATCTTGAACTCCCCAATTATAGCGGCTGAAGCCTCCAGGCAGGGGTTTAGTCGGTATTGCACTAAGTGTCTAGGGGCTCCTCGGTAGGGCTGTCATACGTAAATGCCCCCTACATAAAAAGGTAATCAACGAGCCTACGGATACTCACAAATCGTAAGACACGCGTCACTTTACGGCGATGTCAAATTTGTCCTAGACTCAAATTATTTGATAACACCCACTTTGTTACCGACTTGGCATTCTTTAACGAAGACTGGATGACACTTGACAGGTTTTAGACAATAGTGATGATGATGAAGCTTCTATTTCATGTGTCACAAATAATCTTTGATGAAAATTTGATAACAAATTTAAACTTTCATAATTTACTTGGCATTAACGCGTCCTTACCATTTGTAACATAAATACCAATGACATTGATCCCCTTTCCAGGCTAATATACAATTAAACTGTCACTACGAGAATACAACTTCGCATATTAGGCGCCATATTGATAATTCTCTGTATATAAGTGTTCTATGTTGATAATTCATATTAGTGTCTTCTTCGTCTTTGTTTTTTGTTTTTTTTTTAACTAACGGCAAACGACTTGGAACTTGAACTGCCGCTAGACTAGTGGTAAGCATGTCACTACTGATCGTGAGTTCCGACTTCCGGGTTCGAGTCTCAGGGCAAAATAAGAGCTGTTATTAGGATATTTGTTTTTCTAATAACACTGAAGTAGTCATTCATTCATGACAACGCAGAGGCCATCTTTATAATCGCGCGCAAGCTGCCCACGACGCGGACGTCAGAGTGGGGGTTGCGGGACCCCGCAGTTTCTCTGGATATGGTAGTTAATTGTCTAATTATCTATTATTATTAACATATCGGGATGGATCTCTCTCATCTGTGAAAATAAAAAATGAACTTGAAAATCAGCAAATACTGAGTTGGGACCAATTTGTGATAATTAAGAGCTTTTACGCCTTCCAACGCAATTTGCCTTGAAAACAGTACTTTTTAAACACCTTAAAATCACGAACCACTTATTTTATATTATATGTTACATACTAATAATTGTAGGACATTTTCTTGTCTAAATAGTTAGTTGAAAAAATATTTCAATTAATTTAGTAGGTATGTACGCATTATATCATGATTACTTATTAGGGGTTTGTTAATTTCCCTTTTAGCGTCAGTTTCGAAGCTCAAAATATCATAAAAGTACTGAAATATATAATTAACAAAAAATAATAACCACTTGAGAGAAGTAGAAAAAAATTGGTTTTGGTATCTTATCTATGAGAAATTAAAATTCAAAAAATGTGAAATATTTCAAATTTTATATGTATTTTTCGACGATATAGGTACCTTATTTAATTTAATATAATAATAGCTTACCAATAAACTAGAGCATATTCTTTACAATCGTGCATTTAAAGTTTTGATTATTGTATAGTAATTATTTTTCTGTAAATTTTTTAAAACGTCTCTAAAACACTGGTCGTAAACGAAATCAATTCATTACGTGGACCATAGTGGGTTAATTTGACTATAGAATATACTAACATTATATATATGCTACTCACACGGCGATCCGTATGTGTGGGTTTGAATTACCCATGAATTACATAAAACCACGTGCGGAAGGCGTAAACGCTCTTAAATCTGATTATTTCACAAATAAACTATTCTTTATTTATTTCTTTCTTTCTTTCTTTCTCTTTTTCTCTGTTTCTTTCTTTCTTTCTTTCTTTCTTTCATCTGCGGAAGGGGCGAGGATCCTCCTTTTGTCGTGAAGCTTAGTGTCGTCACCCGACGAGCTCTCAGCAATACGAGGAAGCTATATTGTTCTTCTATTCGCTTTCACAGCATAAGTTCAGGTCCGAAAAAAGAACTTCTACTCTTGATTGGACGTTTTATTTTACACTACCTACTAGAGAATTTTTTTTATGGTACATGGGGGCAAACGAGCAGTCGGAGCCATTTTCATGACTACCGACGCCCATAGACATCCGCTCGGGCTATACAGATGCGCTGCCTTCCTTTCTCCTCCCACCTCCATGGGTCAACTGCTACTTACACAATGCACGAAACGCGACGACACAGCTGTCACTTTACGCCGGTCTCCTGTAAGCGAGAGGTACCTCCCCGGTCGTGCCGGCCCAATTCGACTGCAAACAAGCATGAAGATTGGCCTACCTCTTACTAAAGGCTACATATATTTGGCTTTAAACAATAGTTAAGTTATAAATAGAGCTTATCGTATGCACGCGCGAGGTAATCCGCTGTAATAAACTAAAACAAGAGTTTTATGGTTCAAGTCGCAACCACGCGATGTTTTCATTAGGCGTATCGCTTACTTGTATCAGCTTGAGTTACTTGGTATTGTGGGGAATGGCCGCCATTTAATTGTGGAAAAAAATAGGAATTGATCTATCATGTCCTTTAATAGCAGGCAATCTGGGCCTAGAAATCTTATGGCAAGGGAAATTATACTAGCTGCCCGACAGACGTTGTATTTATTGTCTTTATTGGAAAATATGTTGTCATGGTAACGTGTAACAATGTAGCCAAATTGTCAACTCGTCACTGTACAACATTGTATATTCGAGATACCGACTGGAGCGCCATCTCCCGGAGTGATTTGTGAATCTAAGCCATTCTCGAATCCTCTCAACACACACAAAAAAATTCTTCAGACAGACTTCAGTGACATACAAACGCATACAAGAAATATATATATATATAAAGATTAATTACCTTTTATGTAAAGCCATTTGGTCATGAACTTTACAATTAAGTATGAGTTAGTGCCACATTGCATTGCACTAAAATTTTCCATGTCCTTGTTTGTCCTCCTATACTATAAATAATATACTTATCCTTCAAGAACAGAGTTCACTATATTCTATTACGAAAGGCGACAATGCACCTTTGGCACAGATTAATAAACTTTCTTTTGGGCCTCTACTTTCGCGGGTGTCTATGGCTCCCAATAGACAATGCTGCTACTTTTCAACCCCTAATTAAGAGTAAATGTCTGAAAGTAAGATATTAGAATTAACTAGATGTTTTTAGAAATAGCCAGATGTTTCCCACAGTTTCACCTACGTAAAATGTATCCTAAGAAACCTATTTTTTCCGGATTAAAAGTATTATTGAATACGTTATTTCCGACTGTAAATTGTAATCTATTTTTTCCTTAATTAACCAATATATCACTAATAGAAAGCTGTCAGCAAGTTGCATTCATTCTGTAAGAGGTAGTACCGCACTGCATGCTTGCATGCAGCCGAATTGGGCGGGGAGGTACTGCTGACACCGGCGTAAAGTGACAAATGTGCTGTCGCGTTTCATGCGGTGTGTAAGTAGCCGGTGGCTAATGGAGGTGGGAGGAACCAGAAGGGCAGCGTATCCTTATAGCGGATGTGGATGTACATGGGTTTCATGAAAGTGGCCCCAACTGCTCGTTTGCTCCCCTATACTATAAAAAAGGCTATATTTTATGATTGACTATTTATATCTTGGACGTCCAACGAATTGTGCGAGGGTTGGCGATTGCTAGGATTTTATTATCGGTAACCTTCGGGGTATTTCGTGTGTCTCCGTGGTAGGTAAATGCAATGCATTGTACAACGGCCACTGCACATAAAATCTAATTTCAGAGCCGGTTTACGGCCACGTCGCCGGCCTGGCCGTAAAATTAACGGCTACACTAACATCGGCCGTTTTAATTGGCATTGAAATAATTGCCAACTGAAAGCTCTGGCTGCTACCAACTGAACCGTTTGGTTAATGTATAGATTAGTACTGCTTCGATAGACATAAATTATTATTAAACTAGCTGCGCCCCGCGGTTTTACCCGCGTAAATTTCGATCCCGTGGAAAATAGAAAATCATCCCATGGCAACTCATAGGAACATTTTTTCGATTTAAAACTATCCTGTGTTAATCGAAGTTATTCTCTGTGTGTGTGCCAAAGGAGATTGCCCATGTTTGTTAAGACTACCGTTGCGCATCATTTAATTGTGTATGAAGGTAAAAATTTTACATAAACAAGGGCTGAGAATGTAGTTCCTTGAGAAATAAAAATAAATCTTTTATTTTGTGGGGTTTACTTTTAATATGCATTTTATTATCCAACTTTGGGGTTATTTTTATGTGTCAGAACTGAC
>LUGF01050912.1:54457-68122 GCA_001625245.1 Calycopis cecrops | reverse complement strand
AACGTGAATAGCACAATTGGATTTAAGTGCAACTGCTTATATATTACATAGAAGTTTCTAGATAAACATATAAGCATATAGTCTTTGTATATATAATAGTATAACATAATAGTCTTTTCAACACTGTTTTTATATTAATACAGATATGACGTTTTAACATTTTAAAATTGTCGCGTTTTAACAGGTCGTGCCACGCTGCAGGCAGGGCCGGAGAGGTACCTCTTACACGATATCGCTGTAAAGTAACAACCGAGCCGTGGCGTTTCGTGTGGTGTTTAAGTAACCCATAAAGGGGGGAAAAGGAAAGAGGACGATGTCTCAGTATGAGCTCTACGTGGATGGACGTCTGTGGGCGTCATAAAAACTCCCCATTATATTATAAAAAAAACATAAAAAAAATACTTGTTTTAAATATATGTTTATAACTGATACAGCCAATAAGGTATAGATTGGCGTATATACGTAGGTAGGTAGGTATATATGTATGCAGCTGCGCAGTGTTTGCCGTTTGTCACATGAGCTTGAGGACTATCGAAACAATTTTAAAGGACTTAAACAGAACGTTATAAGTGTTACAATAACCATTCTGTAACAGATTTTATGTTACACTTATGAAAGTGTTACCTGTATAAGGGTTTTTGTGTCGCTGCGTAACTCTGTCAATTTTGATCGCGATGACGCGATCTTACAGGGGATGTGTTAAACAGTGCCGGATTTAAGCATAGGCAACATAGGGGCCGCCACTACACCACAAAAAATAATTAAATCGATAGCCATCTTATTCAGTTGCTTTTCTTCTTTAAATTCACTTTAAAGGAAACTTGCAACAGTCAACCACGAACTTGAGGGCCTCTACTTGCTGTGCCTTTGGGCGGCTCAAGTCTAAATCTGGCGCCGGTGTTAAAGTAGTCTAGTGGTAAATATGTTCAGCCATAGATCGTGAGGTTATGTGACCTTCGAGTCCCGGGACGGACCAGAAAGTTTATTCAATTTCTAATGACAGACATTCTCCCATAGACAGATTTAATTAGAAAAATTTTTAAAGGTCTTCTTTAAAATTGCAATTCTAAATAAAAAGAAAAGAAAAGCTTCTACGATTTTCTTTTTGTTAGACAAAGCAGGGAATTATAAATTTAAATCGTCTTAAGAATTTCGTTAGACTTGGAAGATTTTTTTTTGGACAAAGCAAAAAACATTCGGCTTTTCTTCAATTTTAATTTTTCTCTTTACTATCAGACTTATTTCTTTTGTGTTAACCCTTGGCTGTTCCATAAATAATATATTAACCCTTGGCTGTCCTATAATTAACATAGCTTGAGAAAGCAGACATTTAATTTCGGTGATTAATCTCCGCACGCACGCATATGCAAACAAACGCGAGGAGTTAATGACGCGCGTGCCCGCGTGCACGGCGGCGCTGAACTCTGACATGCACCGCATATACCATGCGCGTGCTGCATTATTGAAGTTCCGCTGTTTCGTTTTACAAATAAACGTGAAACGGGAGTCGGTCCTGAGTCCGCCTTTGGATTTGAGGCAAATCTTTTAGACCGACCGACACGACAAATCTTCGGAGTACAGGGACCGTGTACGAAACATAGAGGCAGCACTTTCGCCGAATATAACGCGCCCTAGTGATCATTTTAGGAATTAAGTTCTAGCAAAACACTAAGCAAAAGACCATGACAATGACATGCTTACAAATATCATACGTACAAACGAAAATTTGCTAGCCTAAGGTTCACATTTCAGCCACTAGTTAGCGTGGCAGTCTAGAATTTTGTTCCCTCTATCGTCAATGATGTTGCTACCATGAAGCTGAATCTAAAAAAGAAAGCTAAGCGTCCAAAGAAAAAGAGATTTTTTTAACTTTAAAAGCCTAGCTTCTATCTCTAAAAGTATTTAAATCTCTCGCAGATGTTTCTTTGCGTTGGTGATCACTTACCACGAGGGGACCCAACTGCTAGTTTCTATTCTATATTAGAAAAAATTTTAGCAATAATGTTTATATTTGTCGCAATAAGATGCTATGTAGTGATGTTGACTACAATCTGGAATAGCATGCTTTTTATCCCTATCATTTAGCATCGTACAATTTTAAGAGTGAAACTGCAGGGCAGAACTAGTGACAACATATTAACGATTACGAATCCAAATCGATTTTCATAAAATAATTTAGCGCATTCTCACTCGAGACATCCGACAATCGAGTTGGTAATTGCACTACCGAAGTTTATACGGCAGCTGTTGGACTGATTAACTCGATACGGCACTCCCATACGACTCGAGCTTAACAAAGAGCTACAAGCTCGGAGACCATAATAAAGCAGTGGTTCTCAAAGTTTTCCTAAACTTTTTACAATTAAACTACTTTGACTGATTTTATTGCGGCCTATCTAGGTATTTAATGCATTTTCCGTCAATCGGAACTAATTTGTAATGTGAAACCTACTTGTAATGTGTGACATCAGGTCTGTGTGTCTGTGTGTGGTCTGTCTGTGATGACCCACCCGTGATGATTGATGATGCTTCTGAAACGTCAGTCTTGTAAAATAACTATGCAACTAAACTTTTATCCAAACTTCATTACTACTGGTGTAGTATCTTGCTCCTACACCTTATATAAATACTTCTAGAGAAGCCTCAAACTACTTTAACCATGATGAGTACCATGGAGTACTGTGATGAACATGGTACTCCTTTATAGCAGACGTTCCCTAACTCTTCCAGATTGTCGTGCACATACCCACAGGAGGAGTATTTTGATGGTAGCGTCAAAATGGCAGCGACATGCAGATGTTCAGTTATTTATAGTTAAACGAGAAATATTTACGTCTCTACCTACTTAAAATAACACAAAATAGAAAAAAAAATGTGTTGAAATAATCGACGATAATTTTTAAAGTTTCTTTTATCATTGGCCATGAATTTGACGATGAAATTCTTAGTTTAGGTGCTTTCTGAATGAGGGCACCTCTCTGTATCTTTTTTATCACATTATAGCTCAAAGTTTGGGGACCCCTGGCATAGTAATCAAGGGTGTAATATTGTGGTACATGACCCAATAAGTGTCAAAACAAATTACGAACGTCTAGACGGTATCTCGCAGACATTTAATCCCAGCACCGACTGGCACATAACTATTCATCTCGACACGCTTTAATCACTGACACGTTGTTGCGAATGAACTGAATTAGGCCGGAGAGTATAGCGACCTCTTTTACCGAGTTTACTCCTTATAAAAATTAAGGCCGGTGTAAAGACAAAATGTGACATATTGATGCTTTTTTTGTCGCAGCCATTTTCATGACCACCGACGAACATAGACATCCACATAGAGGCTATACACTATACAGTATACAGTATACACTATACTTAAGTCAATATACGACAAGCTGTTTCAGATATAGCAGGCTAAAAAATAAATAAGTCTTAAGTCAATATACGACAAACCGTTTCAGATGTAGCAGACTTAAAAATAAATAAGTCTTTAGTCAATATACCACAAGCCGTTTTAGATGTAGACTTAAAAATAAAAAAGTCGTGTTGCAGTGACAATTTTTATTTTTCTATTCTTTGTTCAGACAAGGTGACAAAGAAAGCTATATTATGAACGTTCTTGATCGTGATACGCCGGCTATGAAGCCAATCATGCCCCTACCATAAAGTGAGACCCCACACAAACTCGAATAAAACTCGCGTAACTTCCAATAGAATATGCATCTTGGTTGGTGTGATAGGTCTTTAAACTTAAGTAAACTTATTGATGTTTTAAGTTTGCGCGAATGTTAATTATTGCTACAAAAATACTTAGATAGATAGATAAAAACTTTATTGGCATTTACAATCAGCACAATCACATAACAACAAAATTAAAACAGAAATTGATAACACTATATATACATATAAGTACTTGAAAATAATCTTAATCTAACACATCTTAACACAATATGTAACTAAGTATATTGTGTACTTGTGTGCTGTAGCAACGCAAATGGGGAAAGTAGTGCATATGGTCCAGCATAAGCTAGATCCCCTTATTTTCAGCCCCGTTGTGACATACGGTTTTTACCGGGATTTATTTAGGACGGTTTGTAAGTTTTACAGTATCCATACGCGACCAAGGTTGCTATAAGCTTTTGTAACGTTGTATTAGGCTTGTTAAAGAGCTAAATACAACGTTATAAAATTCATTATAATATCGAAGTAAGTACTAATAAAGTATATTATTGTAATTATGTAATCTAGGTTTCATATCTAGAACATAACAACTAAACTTACTACCAAACGTGCTTTTAGTAAAAATCCATTAAAGTATTAATATAGTAAATTATTGTACTCAGGTATATAATTTAGGTTCCATATCTAGAACAATTAAACTCAACACCGATCCTGTGCTTTTAGTAGTGTACAAAATGATTGCAATAATTTGATGAAAATTTGGCAGAATATTTAATTCCATTGCCGCATAGTTAAACAAAATAAAAAGCTGTCTAGTCTAAGTAACAGTTTTACTTGCGGACTATGGTGCAGCAACCTGTCTGTGGGGTGCAGTGTGACGAAAGTGTGGAAGCTATAATTCATACCAACATGAGCACAGAAAAAAATAATCTTAGTAGCTTCGGGTGAAGATAAACATAAAACCAATAAATGTTAGTAAAAATATAATAATGTGCCATCACAAATTCACCCGAAATATCATCTGTACTACATGCCAAAACAATAAAGTCTTTTTACAACTCTAATGTTGGTCCTGCAGACAAATTTGATTATACGTTTACCATATTATGCTACTGTGTTAAATAGGACAGACTGAGATACTACTGAGACAGACATACGCTGTCCTTGATATTACAGATTAAAGGTCATCTCATAAATGGATTATTGCTCAATATTAGATACATTTATAATATGTAATAGGATCATAGAAATCACCTTTCAAACTTAATTATGTTATATATGTCATATCGTGATTACTTTACTCGTATTAGTCATATGTACAAGGTTACATTATAAAGTTTGCTATCAACATCATCAACATGGCTGTGCTTATGAGTGTCGGTGATCACGGGGTACAACTTGCTTATCTAAACCGTAAAAATATAAGCAAGCATGGGATCCATGGGAGTAGACTTAAATTTTATTCCTGTATGTTGGTAGCGACCGAGGAAGTCCTTGCGACCGAAGCATCTTTTGGTAACAAAACATACACTCGGTAACTCTGAAAGTGTGATTACTGGAGCTGTTAACGAACGTAAGCGAGGGCTCTTCAAATGAAGCTCGAATTAAGGAAGGTGATTCGGTGCGCGAAATAATGAGTTCTCGTCCATTGAAGTGCTGAGTCGTGAGCGTATCTAAAAATACGCAGCGCTGTGGCGCTTAATTATTTTGGCAACGGTAACTAGGCGAGGTTGTTTGTTTCGCGGGGTTACACCGACAAGGAGTTATGATTTTGAATTTACTAGCTGAGACTTCGGCACTTACCCGTGTGAGCCGAAATTAATCATCAAATCTTTTTCGGAATACGTAATGAATCAAATAAATGATTTATTTGATTCATTTGGTAAGAGGTAGTGCCACGCTGCATACATGGACCCAAATTAGGCCGGCATTACCGGGGACTTTCGCTTACACAATACCAGTGTAAAGTAAAGTGACAGCATTGCAGTCGCGTTTAGCGGAGTGTAAGTAGCCGGCGGCCCGTGAAGAAAGAAGGAGGACAACGAATCTGTATAGGCTCTATGCGGATGTCTATGGGCGTAAATTAGTCCGATGCCCGTTTGTCCTCTTATGCTATAAAAATCCAATGTTCAAGACTCTAGACAGCATTCAAGATCTAGATGTCTTCGTTCTTATCGTTTCTGTACATTAACCACATTCAGCCTTGGATCTATTAAAGTGCCGTAAATCTCGAGTCCTCGCGACCTACATTATAATTTTCGAACAACTGGGCCGTAACCCACTTAGAGTATTCGAATTCATTAAATGCAGCCGAGCTCAAGGAACTGTATATGGGTCATTTATGAGCTCTGTTACTGCAAAAACGGGATTTTTCCTCTCACCTTTGCAAAGTAAAGATAATTAAACAAAGCACGATAAAATTCGTAAAAGTTAATGATTTCTTAAATGTACGCGAATGTTACACGTTGTAATAAAACTATTTTACCGGAAACGTTGGGGATTATAATAGTAGTTTATGCAACTGTCGTCTATTGAAGGGTATTAAAACTCGAGTGTGTTAATGAAACGGGCGAACGCGAGTTTCATAATAGTAATAAGTGTTTTAATACCTGTGTTATATGCAGTTGCATACACTAAAAGTAGTGTCTATCTTCACTAATGCAATTAATCAAATAAACAAACATTGCGAAACATTAAATTCACGCGTACGTGTATTGTCACAGTGAACTTGTCGCCATTAAAATGTAACCAATGAGAGCGCAGCTGCAGCGCGTGCAGGGCCAATCAGGAGCGAGCGCGCGCTGTTAAGGATTTAGACATAAGGCTCACCCACCAGCACAATGTTATAATGAGATTTTACGATATCGATTTGGATATCATAACATCATGTCAAATTGCTTAAAATGAGTTTTTTGTTGTCTGAGCTATAACAGTAGTTATTATAAGTCAAGTACTGGAAACATAAGTAGAATGTTACAACATTAGTGTAGATAAAATACTTAAATAAGCCGCTGTAAAGTCTGTTAAATTAGTTTTATTACAAGTTGTTTTGTTCTAATTTGTAATATTCGCATAAACTTAAGAAATCGTTAAGTAAAGATAGCTTTACAATCAGGCGAGGTATGGATGGGTTAGATCGTTTAATATTATATCCATCAACGTCCAAGTCATAGAGACTTGGACGTTGATGTCAAATGCATTTACAAAATTGAAGAGTCGTTAGTTTTCAGAGGTGCATAGGTATAGAATCCAGTCTAGATAAATCGACTCTCAAACCGATACAACAGCAATAGTGCTACGAAATGACTTGGAGTCATTATGCTACGAAATAACTTACAGTCATTAAGCTACGAAATGACTTGTAGTCATTATGCTACGAAATAACTTAGAGTCATTAAGCTACGATATGACTTGGTGTCATTAAGCTACGAAATGATTTGGAGTCATTTAGCTACGAAATGACTTGGATTCATTAAGCTACGAAAAGGCTTGGAGTCATGAAGCTACGAAATGATTTGGAGTCATTTAGCTACGAATTGACTTGGATTCAATAAGCTACGAAATGGCTTGGAGTCATTAAGCTACGAAATGATTAGATGTAAGCTACGAAATGACTTGGTGTCAATAAGCTGAATATACATATATTAAACTAAGCTATATATAATATTAAGCTCAATATATATAATTTGGAGTCATAACTAATTGTAAATTTGGATATTCATGTGATTTCTTCAATGACCGAGATGAGATTTCTTGATCTAACAACTAAAATTAGTATGAATGTACAGGGTTATTTTTTTAAATATACAGTTTTGTTGTTTTTTTTCTATACAAAAATAAAAGAAGTATAACTCATGACAGACAGACAAACATTTTTGTGCACGATGTTAGCTGCCTATTCCTAAGAGTTTCCTGGTGTTTTAACAAAATCAAAATAGTTTTATTCAAAATAGAATTTAAAAAATTGCTTTTTGAAAGTCAAAAATTTCCATCTACCACCGGTTCAACCCTAGCCCTGTCCTGAGAAGAGCCGGCGAAACAAACTCAGCGAGCCTCATTTTACCACAATTACTCTATTAAGTTTATTTATACACCAGACAAACAGTACATAATTAAATTTTTGTATTATACATACACTGTCTAGACTTTAGGACGTCTGAACTGAAAACATCCAATAAAAATAATAGAATAATACCTTACTCTATGTCCTATGACTTGCACCATGGCACGAGCTACCTATACAAACATTATACAGATGAAAGATTTGTTTGTTTGCATTGAATGGGCTACGAAACTATTGGACCTGTTTGAAATTCCTTCACTATTAGGAACACTTACCTTAAACACATACGATAAAAAACTTTCTTAACTGTACTCAGTAGTCTTTATAATAGGAAGTGCTGGGGGAAATGGTATGTGAGTGACACCTTACATAAAATTTAAAATCATTGATTTTGATCATCCCATTGCATCCCATAGGAACATTTTTTTTTCAGGATAAAAACTATCCTATGTGTTAATCCAAGTTACTCTCTATGTATGTGACAAGTTTCATGAAAATCATTTCACCAGTTTTTGTGTGAAGGAGTAACAAAACAAAAGTACAAACTTTCGAATTTATAATATTATACTGGGATTAATCTATCTACATATTAGTGAGTCTGCGAAATTTGGTTTAATGAGGAAGAACAAACAGACTTAAGAACTCCGCGTAATGTGATTAATTAAGTTTACGCATAATTGAAGGCTCCCAACGCACAAGTAGGTACACGCTTTAACACAACACACGGTGTTTACTTCGTAAACATTTTGTAAATTGAAACCGCTGCTCAATTTGTTTACATTAATTAAAACTTCAAATTTGTAAACAAAATACGGCGAGCGTTGTTTGGCTAAACCGTACAACTTTGAAAACTCCGAAATGAAATATGTACATACGTTTTTGTTTTCGGCTATGTTTAAAAATGTATGGGATGACCAATGAAAACGTTTGTGTGAGTGGGATAGATGTATCGAACATGAATATTTTATGAAATCAAATTAGTTAAAGATAATGTAAATGTTAATTAAATGAAAAGAAATGTAATGTAAAGATATTGTAAAATGCTATAATGCAATAATGCTGCTTTGCACAGTACTGTGCTGGTTACGCGTTTTTAAACTTACTTAAAATAAAATTTGTAAAAAAAAAACAAAAAGAACTTAATATTTTTCCAATAAGCAACTATTTTTAATATTCATGAAATATTTTAAAAATATTAAAACACTTCGCTGAGTTATATTTATCGAATCAAAGTAATTGGAAAGATGTCAACGAAATGTCAGCGAAAACTGAAATGCTTATCGATGTACAATTTCCTTTTAGAACTTTCTGACTCAAGAACACTTCAGATACAGACATACAGAAGAAATCTTTTTACTTTTTATTTATATTTTTCTTATTTCTAATTGGTTTTTTAACTTTTCTTTCTCTTTCAGGTTGCTGTCTATTTGAGAATATAAATGTAATTTGAAAATATAAGGACCATCTCAATTGTACAACAATGACATTTGACACACAGGGCAAAACTTATAATATATCCACACAATTGTTTTTTTTTACGGTATAGGAGGGCAAACGAGCAGTCGGGGACTTTTTCATGACTACCAACGCCCACAAACATCCGCTACACAGGCTATACAGATGCGCTGCCCTCCTTTCTCCTCCCTCCTCCATTTTATTACAATTTCACTTTATAATGTTAGGTATAATTATAGTTGGCGTCCTCTTCTCCGCGACTCAATGGACAGGAGAGATTAATTTAGATTTTAGGGTTTTTTTATGGCATATGGAGATAAACGAGCAATCGGAGCCATTTGGCGACTACCGACTCCCATTACTATTCGCAAATCGCAGCAGACGCGCCAATCCGCAAGGAACCATGGATGAGAGAGTACCGTTTAAATACTATTTTCATAACGCCTGTTGCATAATATGTCACCAATAAGCAATATTTCTTGGATACTCAATAGTATGCAATAACATAAGTATACATTTAGTTTAGGAGTGCTAGACCGGTAACTTGCAACTGGACTTTATTGTCAACTAGTCACACATATATTTTATCTTTATTACAGGTTTTTTTTTATAGTAACGTGGCGAACGAGCAGTCGGAGTTTTTTTATGCCTACCGCCCATAGACATCCGTAAGAAACTATAGGTACAGATGCGCTGTCCTCCTATATCCTGCCCCCTCCATGGGCCACCGGCTACTTACACACCGCACGAAACGCGACAGCACAGCTAGATATCTATTTCTGCATATAAGGTATCTAAAAATATAAAATACGTGGTGTTCCTGCTCGCCGCACAAACAAACTGCAAGCCTTATTAATGGCGTAAAAGTTTGTTTCTCCGAGCCATTATTAAGATTTATCTTTGGCTTCCGTCACGATGATTACCACAAAGTAAATTTATGATTATTTATTGCCTAGATGAACTCATTCGAACAATGTGTCCGCAGATCGCACATGTTGCAATACCTACGTCTTTGTCACAATTTGCAATATGACTCTGTTAATCAGATAAAAACAACAACAACAAACAGTTTGTTTCGAACGGTGCGTAAGTAGCCGCTGGCCCATTGAGGTGGGAGGACAAAGGAAGGCAGCGAATCTGTATATAGCCTCTATTAGAATGTGTATGGGCGACGGTAGTCATGAAAATGGCTCCTACTGCTGTCTGACCCCTATACCATAAAAAAATAAATATATCATCAATTCTTTTGTAAGCGGTAGTGCCACGCATGCATGCATGTAGTCGAATTCGGCCGGCAAGACTAGGGTGGTAACCTCTATCCAAATGCCTATGGGCGTAGGAAGTAATGAAAATGTCGGCGACTGGTCGTTTGCCAATACCATAGTAAAAAAATTACAAAATAATAAACGATACGTTCCCTAAGGGGGGAGGCGGAAAGCACAGTCCTACAGTTTAGGACTTGAAATATATTAAGGTTATGTGGCTATATTGGAATGGACCTATGTCCTGCAGCGGTATGAGTGATGTTAATGATTCTTATCATAATTATGATGATGATCATTTTGACGATCAAAATGTTGCATATGAGAATGATGATGCTGTTGATAATAAACGAATATTAAAATAGAAATCGTAAGGTCAGGACGCACGAGGGGAACCTGTCATGATTAATGTTTTTTTACCGAAAAGGTCAAGTTCGTAGCACCCCTTATCGACTAAAGTGCATAAAAGGGAGGTGAAATAAGAAGGAAATAGGCTGACAGACGAGAGTCGGATAGGATAAAGAACATGCTACATGTATGTCCATATAAAATATAGGCACTTTATGAGGCACTTATAATTTAATTTAATTTGAAAGAAATTGTTATTATATAGGTATTTATCGCTACAAAGCACGAACCTTTAAGTCCCGTTCTTTTTGGCTAGGTATGTAAAAAAAAATCTTATAACTAATATAAAAAATTCTCGTGTCACAGTTTTCGTTGCCATACTCCTCCGAAACGGCTTGACCGATTCTCATGAAATTTTGTGAGCATATTGAGTAGGTCTGAGAATCGGCCAACATCTACTTTTCCTTCCCGATATTCCCACGGAATCGAAAGTTAAGCGGGTGAAACCGCGGGGCGCAGCTAGTAACTTATAAATGTTTCCACGAATTTTGAAAACTTTCATTGGGCATTGGCGGCTTAAAGTATCGAAGTTTAAGTTACTTCACAGCAGCCATGCTTAATAACTTTGTCGGTGCCCGTGGTCGTTTTTTATACGACAGTTCTTCTATTACTTTTCGGATCAGTGTTTTAGACGATCGATCGAGGATAGATGCCACAGTTGTAGCAGCATCATTGACCGCGCGATTTTCTTCTTTTTTTGCGATAACAGAAACTAGGACGTCACATATTGATGCGTTGTTTCGTTATGCTATCCTACAGTTGGATTGTAACTTGTAACCAAATCCCGTCCATTATTTCACTTGTGCTCTTTGAGAACCGGTCCGCTTTCCACAGCCTCAAGTGCAAATAACACGACGGTTTACACAAACAACTTGATTCCTACGTGGCTGTAGTATTAGGCGATAATGCTGCTCATTATTTTCACTCAAAGACGTGCTTTCGTATTGTAAACAAACTGTGAAATTACATCAATAACTGGCTATTTTGAAACAGGAAGCCCGTGTCAATGAACTTGATTTGTGCTTGTGGCGTGCTGCTTTGTTTTTTCTTTATTGCACGGAGAAGTTTAGTAATCGCCGTTGATGGCTACAAAAGATAATGAAAATCCACACACACATGCACACACAAACTTGTTCTCATTCACTACAGCCCCTGAAACAATAGAGCCATATTACTTACTATGGTTAGAAATGTCTTAAAAATTACTCGCTAACTTTACTGCTGGCCATAATTCCTAAGGAGCCCTGAGAAGCTGTTTACGTAAAGAACTCTAGCTGTCACGTAAACGTTTTTCTTTTAACAAATAATAAAATTTAATTATCAAAATTTGACTGCACTTTCGTTGGACCTGTCTATTTAATTAACAATGTTTGGTGAAAACATCAAGATTCAAGTTTGACTAACAAATTTGATTGTTTGCTCACTGCATAGCATAAAGCCTTTGCCATATTACGGCAAAAATGTATTTTACTTTTTAATATTTAATTAAGAGTAGACATCAAGAATTAGATGACCAAAGTATTATCTTATCTTGTATATCTGCCAGTCTTGAAAATATTAATTACTTTCTAGCTTTTACCCGCGGCTTCTATTTTTTCTTAATTAAAAATATCCTCGTTTTTTCTAATTATGAATATGTGCACAAAGTTTCATGGCTGAATAGTTTTGGCTTGAAAGCGTAAGAAACTTACGTTCACATTTATAATATTATAATTTTGGTTTCGATAGACGGTAATATTTTCTCTCACTTTCTCTGTGCTCTCGGATATGCGAAAATATAATCTGATAATTTTTTTGTTAGTTACTGTACTGCTCGGATATGGCCCACCGATTCTCATGCAATTTTGTGTGCATCGGGTAGGTCTGAGAATCGGCCAACTTGTCATCATCTCGATGTTGCAACGGGATCGAAAATTACGCGGGTGAAACCGCGGAGCTCAGCGCGGATTACATTTTCTTAGCACATTCGCAATAATACCTACAGCGAGAAGTCACCTTTTATAGCGAATGTGATTCGCTCAATAAATAAGTGGGAATGGCCGCAGTTCCGGCGAGTGCACCCGATACCGGTGGGACGACGTCATCGATCCCGGCCGGACCCCTATCAATTACGTCACGCCGCGGACCACAGTACATCAACTACACTGCCCGCCGTACTATTCTACCTCATTTATATATAAACGGCAGACTTTTTGTAAGAGATAGTGCCGCCGCGCTGCATGCATGCATGTAGCCGAAGCCGGCACGAGCGAGGTACGTCTTACACGATACCGGCTAAGTGATACCTGTCGCGTTTCGTGCGGTCTGTAAGTCGGTGGCCCATGGAGGTGGGAGGCGGAAGAAGCAACGCATCTGTATAACATCTACGTGATGGATACGAGCGTCGGTAGTCATGAGTATGCCTCCGACTGCTCGTTTGCCACCTTATACAATAAATACTCCTTGTGGTAGTGGCAAGCATGTTCAGCCACGATCCCTATCTCTATCTCCTATCTCCCTAACAATCCGGAGTCAGGATGTTGGCGGTTACGCCCGTGCCTCCGAGAGCAAGTAAGGGTCAATTCACACCAAAAGCGCGGCGAAGCGGAGCGCAGTTTATGTGTCATATGAATTTCAACTTTATTATAACTTCTATAATACTTATTATCGCATGAGAAACTCGAACGAGACGAACGGATTCCCGCGAAGTCGCTGGAAAGCTCGAGAAGTCGCTGGAATGCTCCAGGAGTCGCGAGAATTCGATAATATGTACTATAGTAATGAAAATAAAGTTGAAATTCAATGACACAGAAACTG
>LUGF01050912.1:41592-52838 GCA_001625245.1 Calycopis cecrops | reverse complement strand
GGTTGAATAGTTTTGGCTTGAAAGCGTAAGAAACTTACGTTCACATCTATAATATTACTAGCTGCGCCCCGCGGCTTCGCCCGCGTAAATTTCGATATCGTGGAAAATCATTCCATGGCATCCCTCAGGAACATTTTTTCGGGATAAAAGCTATCCTATGTTACTTCTAATACCTCCAAGAACATGTGTACAAAATTTCATGATGATCGGTTGAGCAGTTTTCGCGTGAAAGGGTAACAAACAAACTTACATTCGCATTTATAATATTAGTATGATTATTTGGGTTTCCATAGATGGTAATATTTTCTCTCACTTTCTCTGTGCTCTCGGATATGCGAAAATATAATCTGATCATTTTTTTGTTAGTTACTGTACTGCTCGGATATGGCCCACCGATTCTCATGCAATTTTGTGTGCATCGGGTAGGTCTGAGAATCGGCCAACTTATCATCATCTCGATGTTGCAACGGGATCGAAACTTACGCAAGTGAAACCGCGGAGCGCAGTATATATTTTCTTAGCACATTCGCAATAATGCCTACAGCGAGAAGTCACCTTTTATAGCGAATGTGATTCGGTCAATAAATAAGTGGGAATGGCCGCAGTTCCGGCGAGTGCACCCGATACCGGTGGGACGACGTCATCGATCCCGGCCGGACCCCTATCAATTACGTCACGCCGCGGACCACAGTACATCAACTACACTGCCCGCCGTACTATTCTACCTCCTTTATATATAAACGGCAGACTTTTTGTAAGAGATAGTGCCGCCGCGCTGCATGCATGCATGTAGCCGAAGCCGGCACGAGCGAGGTACGTTTTACACGATACCGGCTTAGTGATTGCTGTCGCGTTTCGTGCGGTGTGTAAGTCGGTGGGCCATGGAGGTGAGAGGCGGAAGAAGAAACGCATCTGTATAACCTCTACGCGATGGTCATGGATACGAGCGTCGGTAGTCATGAGTATGCCTCCGACTGCTCGTTTGCCGCCTTATACAATAAATACTCCTTGTGGTAATGGCAAGCATGTTCAGCCACGGGTTCGAGTACCGGGTCGGTCCAAAAATTGTTATTGGGATTCAATTTCTAATAGGTCCCTATCTCCCTAACAATCCGGAGTCAGGATGTTGGCGGTTACGCCCGTGCCTCCGAGAGCAAGTTAAGCCGTCGCGTCGGTCCGGAGCGTTATTTCTTTTCGGTCGTTTCAGACTTCCGTCCCATCCGAATAGGATAATATGACGGAATAAGGAATGTGTACATTTTATTTGAATATTTTTATTTCTATTCATATGTGTCTGGACATACTTGTGCAATATAATACGACCTATGCATAGTCGCAGATGCGTTGCCCTGCTTCCTCCCCCCCTCCATGGGCCACCGGCTACTTACCCCACGAAACGCGACAGCATAGTTGTCACTTTACGCCGCGCCGGTCTCGTGTAAGCGAGAGGTACCTCCCCGGTCGTGCCAGCTCATCAGCTACATACAGCATGGCACTACTTGCACTACCTACTAATACTAACTAATCTACTACTAAATAACTAGATCTTTTTAGGTTTGAATTGGTATTCCATAATATCCGGTCCTAATGAGCGTCTAATTCGGGTGTCAGTTTCTAAGAGACGGATGAGTCAGTATTGTTACTTGATTGTTTGAACGCGCTAATCTCTGGAATCGCCGCTCAGGTCAGATTACAAAATTCTTGCAATTTGTAGTGCATTTTGTTAAGGAAAGATTGTAAAATATCCAATATGATCGGACATGGGCCATATCGAAAGAGAATCAAATATAGATGTACGAAAAATCAAAGAAAAAGATATATTATATATTTATTTATACGTACCTATTATTCCTTGTTTTGACACAACAACAGTTTCCCATGCACGCATACATATATAAATAGCATGCATGAATTATGTAGGTATCTTTGTAATTAAAGCATCTGTTTCCGAGAAACATTTACTAAGATAATTCAACTGTGATTATTTGTATAAACCGTTCCTAAAATAGTATTTTAATTACTTAACAATTTTTTAATAATAAATACTATCTATTGTATTAATTGATACAACTATACGTGTTGTTCATTTTAAAAGTTAGGTACTTAATTGTATTGTTTTTTTTATTTATATATGTTTATTAATTTTCATATAAATACTTTTGGAATAGTATGGAATCTGGCATATCTATATATATTATATAGGTATGCCAGATTTCTTACTATTATAGATTACAGTCTGGAATATTATAAAAATATCAGGTAAGTCAACTGTGCTTTCGCGTTTCGTGCGGTGTCAGTAGACGGCGGTTCATAACGAGGAGGAGGAAAAGGGCTCCGACTTCTCGTTTGCCCTCCCTATACTATATGTTTATATATACAGTTAGTTATTTATAATAACTAGTTGTAATCAGTTTCTAGACGCCTTCTAGACCTTAAACTCTAACCTAATAACACATTATCAACTAGAGGGCTGGTTTCTCGTGATTATGTTAATAATCAACCTGATAAGTTAAGTGATTTATGGGACAATGATTCCGTCTATGCACAAAATGGCGTCTTTTACAAATATTTTGCGACACAGGTACGGGAATACTAAAGCAGGGCAGCTCCCTAAAGTGATTGTTATGCTGTCGCTTTTTGTGAGGTGATTTTTCGGTTGCCCACAGTAGGCGTGTGGTAAAATAAGGCGACACCTCGGCATAACATAATCTATTAGCGTCGGTAGTGATAAAAGCACAGACTGCTCGTTTGTGCCTTTACACTTAATAAGGCTTAAAGTAGTAAAACTTAAGATTAAAGGATCATAAAGTTATTATATTTTATTTGGTTAACAAGCTATTGTCATAACACTTATGATATAACAGATATAAAAATATGCAAAAAACAGGAAGTTTCCTTTCTCTCTTGAGCATTATTCCCATCTGATTGTAAGGTCTGCTTTCAGCGTTTTTCTCTCCATTTTCCACAGTTCGACTTGTCCTCCTTGGAAACATTGCATACGCTCATGTCTTTATTTATGTTGTCTGTCCATCTAATTTTTGGTCTTCCATTAATAACAAACATTTAAAAAGAAAGCATGTCTTATCTTATGTTTTATGAGGAATTGAAAATGAAGGGGGCAGTCTGTAAAAGGGAAAGTCATCATTGCACGTTAAAGCAATTTAACCTTCTCCTTGCAAGTTATCCAATAAAGAAAATACTAAATGAATTAATCTTCTACATTTTGTACCTAGTATTATTTCATTACTTTACTCGAAATGTCCCTCGAGACCAAGTCTGGCAGCCAGAGCAACGCTCGATACAATTTTATATAGGTACTAGGTGTGCCCTACGGGTTCTCCCGCGTTTAATTTAAATAAATAATTTATATGCTTTATAAACTTCACCCCCATATGTATGTAGGCCGTTTTTGTTAGTAAGAGTAAGAGGTAGTGCTGTGACAAGCACGCAGCTGAATTGGACCGGCACGCTCGCCTCAAACCGGCGTAAAGTGACAGCTGTGCTGTCGCGTTTCGTACGGTCAGTAAGTAGCCGGTGGCCCATGAAGGTGGGAGAAGGAAGGAGGGCAATGCATCTGTATGTCCTCGTCGTTTGTACCCTTATACTATAGGTACATGAATAAAAAACCTTCTACTATAACTATTTTCATGCTTTGGTTAGTAGGTACTACTTCTAACACTTTATAAAACAATTATTTTCGTTTAAAAATGTTATCAAGCTACGATATTAACATTAAAAATGTAAAATTAATTTACACTTTCATTCTGCTAAATCCTGAAAGTAGGATATTTCTTGTAATATGTTCATATAAAACTGTAACTAATTTTGTAAGTAGGAAATTCAATCAGGGTTATTATGAAAGAGAGCTTTTAGGAAAATTAAATGGTATTTACCCTCACAAACTACCCGGCCTTCCGCATCCCTTGTACATTAGCTCTAAAATGTATTCACGGGGATATTCGCTAATATATTACGATTATACCGCCTCCCCTTCGAACGACCTTGTGCGGAGTAAATATTATTATTTATCTTTAAACATGTACGCTGTAAATCATGGGTTAATCTTAGATTAGAATTAGAGAATGTAAAACATAGAGAATAATAAAGATGTAAGAGTGACATTCTGTTATGCAGCCGATTTGGGCTGACACGTTCGGGGAGGTGGCTCTCACTCACATGACACAGCTGGAAATTGATAGCAATGCTGTCCATTTTCCTGTTTAAACTATAAAAAAGATACTTTTTCCATTCATCGTGAGACCTTACAGAGTTCACTGGTCACAGTCTGTTTGATTAAACGAAAGATTTCATTAAACATACATGACGTCAGACATACCTATGTCTATATTTCACTAAGATATAATATAGGTAAATAGGTTACATTTTTACCAAATTTATCAATTAATATTTAATATTTGTTACAGGACATCAAAAATGGCACTTGGTTTCTTGGGGAATATTATGTGGCCGAAATTAATATTATCGACATAATGACTTCGATAAAGATACTGGCTTAAGTCTCGCAATAGATTTCAATAAACTTGGTCAGAATATAACGAGATAAAAATGAATTTCAAAATAATATCTTTGTTATTAACTTGGAATTTCATACTGATATCGGCCAAGAGAGATTTAGAAAGCGACGAAACGGCTAGAGCCAGAGAAATAAGAAACAAAGAGAATAATCGCAATCGGACCACTTTCAATGGAACCTTAACTGATTTAACCGAAAGAAGATACTTAAGACACAGAAACAGTTCAAGATTCCGCGGTGATCGACGAAGATTCTGGGAAAGGGGACATGAGATCAGGAGAGACCGAAGGAGGGGCTCTGAATCCCATTCCGATGAATATATTTCAAACCGAACTGATCCACATAACAGAAAAGAAGACAAACATAAAAGTGAGAAACACGGCAACAAGAGCAATTTGGATAAAGCAGGTGATAAGAAAAAGTTTGGAAGTCAAAGTAGACTTTTCTTTGATGATCGTTCCTTTTTAACTCAGCGAGAGAATTCAACAAAGACCAAAGCAAAGACAGCGAATAGATCGCAATCAGGCGGTTACATTCCGTTTCCACAGCCACGAGAAAAGAAGCCTAATATTATTTTGATACTTACCGATGATCAAGATGTCGAGTTGGGCAGTTTGAATTTTATGCCACGTACGATGAGAGTGATAAGAAGTGCTGGAGCAGAGTTTCGACACGCATATACTACAACTCCCATGTGCTGTCCGTCGAGGTGAGAGATTTTTCTTTTATTTCTTAAATTATGGCTCCAAACCTTGATGTTTTCAACGAAACACGCACAGGGACAAAAGAGGCTAGGAATGTCGTCCCCAGTGTCCCTTTGTATTATACATGAAGTGCAGTTTCTTTAAGCACGTATATTAAAAGAATCCATGCACCTGTTACTGCTTACAATATATTGGTGTGTCACATTGACAATTGCACCAGAGTGTACCATCAGGTGTATATACAAAACAATAGCGTTAAACATTGCGTTAGTCAAACACGATTCTTCTTTTTGGTTTAATCAGCGTAAATGTTCATTTGGTGACGTCGCCTCATAGCGAACGTCGCTCGAATGGACTGGAAGGGAGTGAGATGTTGGTGGTTAGGATCTGGGATGGGAAAACGCCACACATAAGCAGAAGAATTTGCACAAGCAGTTATATTCTTTCTGTTAGTTATAATATTGAGCACAGCAATGGGCACAAGCAGTTATGGTTACGATAGGTAAAAGCACGAGCAAAATATTCCATGCGCAGGAGACTAAAATGAATGATGTGTGTACGCGCTGACCGATCGACCGTCAAACGGGGACTAACTGCATTTATTCCCCCCCACATCTAGGGGTATGCCGATCGTTCCGCGTTCTGGCGGAAACATTTGGATTTAATTAGATTCAAAATATACATATTTATAAATAATTCTTACTTCTTACCCAGACATGTATATTCTCCACCCAATTATCAGTAGAATAGGCAAATTTAATCAAGGAAATGTATGTATTGCTTGCAGGAGCTCTTTGTTGACGGGAACCTACGTACACAACCACAACGTGTACACCAACAACGACAACTGCTCGTCGCCCATGTGGCAGGCCACCCATGAGACCAACACCTTCGCGACATACTTGTCCAACGCCGGCTACAGAACTGGTGAGTAAACTCTGTTTATCTCCAAATATTAATTATTTATCTACTGTTATCTATAAATAGTTTTCAGAACTTAGTGTAGTGAAATTTTTAATATCGTTCTTGAAATGTATAACAATATAGACCACCTAAGCCATCGCGATTGCCATCAGTGCAGCCATTGACCCCGGAACGTTACACATTAGAGCACAGTCTCCCAAGGGGACTGATGCCTCCTAACCAAGAGGGTCTCTCACCACAGAACAATCCCATTAACTTGGAGTGTGAATGTGGTTGGGTTCCAACACTTGCCCCAAATCCCGTGAACGAAAGCGCCTATTTCTCCAGCTCTTTATCCCTCCCTTTTTTGTAAGAAGGGTACAAAGAGAAGTTCATTCAATTCAATTGGCTTCACCCATCTGGCCTGATTGACCCTAGGCAACTATGCCCCACCGCCACAACAAAGCTAGAATAATGGTAGGGTACTTGCTGAAGCTTTTTATTCTTTTTGTTTTGCTGGAAAATGCCTTGACGCACTGTCACCTGTCCTGGGTAAGATCCGATGTGTATAAGGGCCAATCGTGGATGAACCCCATACTCAATTAATCCCGCGGGTGCCAACGACCACCTTTTCTAAGGTGTCCCTGATCTGTCAGCAACAGGGCACTTCGACGACTGGCCAGCTCCTCGTAAGCGCATCAGATTTATCTAAAAAGTTGAGTTACTACAGTAACAGTACAGTACAGTAACTACAGTTTAATATTATTCGATATCATTTTGCAGAAATTAAGTTGGTTCAGTCAACGTCGTTATTTGCTGGAGTTTAGTTGCGATGTATTCCGGGAGGGTATCTTCCGGGATAATGAATGCAAAACGGTTTCGTAATTTAGATTTTAGACCCTACTCGGCCAATGAATCACTTTTAAGTGCTCCATCGGTTATGTCAAATAAAGTATATCCTTTAGTATATACCAAATACTGATTGAATTAAAAATTATAAAGACATGCAATTTTTAGATGCACTCAATTGTGTTATTTGCATTTCAACATGAATGTTTGAGTGGTGAGTTCAAAAAGTATGATTAGAATTTTTTCTTAGCAGTCTAAAGTCAAGAAGTCAAGAATTCTCTCTCTCTTCTCTCTTCTACGGTCGTATCATCGGACTGCTATAGGATAGAAGACGGGAATATACTAGAGCATAGGTTCCCAAACTTTTTCGTCTAACGCCCACTTTGAAAATCAGTTACTTCGTATCGCCCCCTTATTAGTTATTACACCTTGATATTCAAAGACAATTATGTCGTTTCTAGCCCCTTACCGCCCCCCTCTGAGCATCTAGTGCCTACAAGGGGGCGTTATCGCCCACTTTGGGAAAGACTGTACTAGAGTGTACTCGTGACTGTACTCTGCACTCATATATCCTATAGAAATGGCTGGCGCTGGCTCTGGCTCTGTTCTATAGAAATAGCTGACGTAGCCGAAATCCACTTAGGAGGACATTACTATAATCATCGATAATCCACTAATTAGGTAATCAAAATGTTCGCGTGCATTATAAGTATGAGCTCCAAAGCCTAGTATAGTTTATTTCCCGAAATTTCAAAACAAGGAAGAATTTATATCGGGCGTTTTATAACAAAAGGAAATCTCAGTAGAGATCTGAAATCGGACAGTTGATGATTTATTGTTCTGCTTTCGGAATTGTGCTCGGTGTTCCTGCACCTGATCTCACTTTGCCGTCAGATTTCTGTCGCAACCGCTTTTTGTTTGTGGCGCTTTTGCGTTAAAACTGCTAAACACTATAGGGATCGTGCGGTAAACATAGAGGCAGCACTGTTGCCAAATGTGGCGTATCTCAATGTTAAATTTAGACAATAAATTCTTACAAAGAATAACAATGTCATATTGAGATTTAATATTGAAATTCTAATTTCGTATTATACATTTTAGCGTTTACTAATAAACGTCAAGTTCATATTTCAGCCTTCAGTTGCCATGACAGTCTGGAAACTCGTTTCTTATTTTATGAATTTTGATATAGATTGGAACACAGAGAATATTTTAAACCTATTGCGATAAAATAATGTAGTGTTTTTGAGTATGACGTGAGCGCGTATTTTTTTTAAATTTAAAAATTCGTCCAAAATTAATTGCACTACAGATTATATTGAATTCTTATTTATATAAATGTATTAACGTGTTGTATATATTTGATACACTGTACACAATGAAATACATATTGGACTTCAAAATTTCAAGGATTTTTGTAACATCGCAAATATGCTGGAAATGTTGACGTCTTTATCTGGAATTTATTTTATCCAGACGACCTCGGCCCTTATTAATGTCAGACCTCGGTTTAAAATGCACTATTACAGATGGAATTGTTAATGCCATGCCTAGGCACGTATTGGAATACCTGATAGTCTTAATAGAATCCGCTTACTGGCTCTCGACGTTGACATGGCTGGTCGGAATTTATATTCCCTTGAATATTTTACAAGTTACATGGTTCTATTGATGTTATAGAGATGCTATTTATAGAACTTTTACATTTATCGATACATTTGATAAGAGCATTCCAGGAAGTGGTTTAAAAAGGAAGGCTGGTTAGAAGATTGTCTCTACTATGAAGTGTAATTCCTGCATTGCAGCCGAATCAGGCGCAATAGTCTAAATCCGCTTACCCTCGACATTGAATGGCTAGTCGTAAATGATATTCTCCCCTTGAATATTTTACAAGCTGCATGGTTTTATTGATGTTATAGGGATGGTATTTATAGAATTTTGACATTTATCGATATAATATATTGCAGCTGAATCGGGCGCTACCAGGCTGGTACTATTTTACATAGTACCGGCGTGTTGTTACCGATATGGTATCGTATTTAATGTGGTTACTGTCAGCCTGTACGACATAATGTGCAGCTGGCTGTAGGCGTCTGTCTGTACTCATCACTTACTTAAGGAGGAAAAAAACTTGGACGTTACATGCTGATACTTGATAACTACTTTTCTCTTGAATGTTAATTTTATCAAATAAAGTGCATACTGCTGTCGTACTTAAGAAACTTCGCGACGACTTAGAGGCCACTTTCCAAGTGTCAAGAGATACAACTTTAGCGTCGCTTTATTTTATTATACAAAGTGCTAAGTTAAAATATTAACACAACGAAAGTTGAACGCCGTATTAGTACAAGCTTAAGCCCAGGAAGTAGAGAAAATAGATTTACGACAAGACGTATGCCAATACGCTTTGTTGTATTAGAGTACATTGTTCCCAAATTAGGACCATCCATAATGCAGAGCACGGTCTAGCTGTACACAAGTCAGTTTGTCTTTATGTGGTTTAGAATTACGGCGGATAGTGGAGAATGGAGGTGAAAATTGAATTGTTAATGCTACACTGGCACTTTGTTTGCTCTAGCTTTTTATTGTTGACTTGTTACCTTTATTAGCTTATGAACAGTATATTATTATTCAAGCTTTGCCTCGAGCTTTCACCTGCGTCAAATATATCCCAAGGAAATGATTGTTTCGGGATAAAAAGTGTATTTATTATTCCAGATTATATTCTATATCTGTACTGTGTGCTTAATTTCATCCAAATCTATTCAGCAGTTTTTGTGTAAAAGAAATACACATAAATTTTGCATTTAATGTTAGTAGGATGAATTGATAGATTCTTTTTAATTGCTTCAAAGATTATTATTAAATCAGTTTACCTGTTTACCATTTATTATAACTACGCTAGCGGACGCCCGCAACTTCGGTTACATGAATCCATTTTTTGCCGCAGTCGGTTAAAAAATAGCCTATAACCTTCCTCGCTCCTTCAAATCGGATCAGTAGTTCCAGAGATTAGCACGTTCAAACAAACAAACAAAAAACAAACTTCAACTTTATGTAGTATAGATATACCTAAATATAATTTTCTTATATGTATACTCGTAAAAAAAATATAGTTATTGGTGGATTGTAGCTAAATTTGGATGGCACGACTCAGAAGTATCTCACGTTTCCCAGAGTCTAGTTAGCAAATTGAATAACAGAGAACATAAGCATTAACGTTACTAAAGTCGTATTTGGGGTTGACTGATAATATAGATATTATAAAAATAGTATATATACGCTGATTTGTTCGTGCAAAAATAATAGGCACAACACTAGTTAATACTCTCGATAGAGTTGTATAAAGCACAGCTCATAGTAATTTGATACTTACACCACCTGAGAATGTATTTCGCATAGCTCGCAATACAACGCGCTCGATAAAATAAATACGATATATCGATGCTATTTCTGCTAAGCGCGAACAACGCAATGTATTTTGCTTCACAGTCATGGAGTGTGGAGGATAAGGAGCGCCGACTTCGTCTATGAAATGTTGACGACGAAATAAATATGTTTTGTTTAAAAACTTTAGATATGCGGCACTACTCCTAAGTACTCAATTTTTATTTATTTTAATTATTTTCTTTGGCAAACACATCATCTTAAAATGTTGTCTAGTTAACATTATTAGTCCTCACGGAAATAATGTTTTCACGTATAATTATTGTTATAAATACCAGCTTGATTCTACTTAATTAGACTGTAATTAGTATTTAACACAAAATCATCACATCAATCAACCATTTGACTGACATAAACGTTACGATAAAAAAAGTCAAGACATATTTGCGAAATAACCACACAACTTTGCAGGTTATTTTGATTTTGTACTACAACTCCGATTGGCTAAAATAATTGATTAACATGCAAACACCAAACGCATTAATGCAGGCAACTGCTGTATGAAAGCGGTTCTACATGTAACCTTTGCCTGCGTAACACAAGGTGCCCGCGCCCTGAGAATGCCTTTGGTTTCTCTTACATTTCGTGTCGTGTTAAAAGTCATGTTGACGGAATGTCAATTAAGATGCTTCCAACCTGGTTGTGTCATTTTTTTAATTTTTACGGCATACCACTAACCTTCCTTAGACTATACACTTTTACTCTAGATCTATACTAATAGTAAGTGGTGCCATGGAGGGCCATGCGTGCATGCATGCAGCCGAATCGGGCATGCACGACCAGTGATGTACCTCTCGTTTACACGATGC
>LUGF01050912.1:13536-33292 GCA_001625245.1 Calycopis cecrops | reverse complement strand
GGTGCATTTTTATTCGCTGCGAACATGAGCGAGATTTTGTAGGTAATTATAGCGGTAGGTATTGACACTTTTGTATGGGAGTGAAGTATCTGTTAGGTTTATTAATCTGTGCCCGTATGCATAAATTAAATAATCATGCAACGCGAAACATTAAAAATATTAAATTATGTAGGTTTGCATATTCATATACTACATTAGAAGAACACCTGTGACACTTTGGAGTGGACAGATGACGTATATATGTATATAGGATGTCTGCAGCCCTCTCCTCCCTGTGACAAGCCAGGAGCTGTCAAGTCGCCACGGTCGTCCCGCAATTGATCCCTCTCTCCAGTCTCCAATCTTTTTTTCTTCCATTAACTGTCGCATTAAAAGTAGGTCGTTTTATATTTTTTTTAGCTTTCCTACGATAGTAAACATCTTAACAGCTAGATGCAAATGTTGTAACCTTTTTTCATTTTCGATTTATAATTGTTTTTTTTTCTGTATAAATAAATTCTTTCGATATATAAGGTTGAAACCGAGGTTGAGGCGTTAACTGAAACACCACATATTTAGTGTATCATTTACAGGCTACACAACAAAAATCAGATCAATCGGAGCAATAGTTTAGCCACAGGAATTTTTTAATTGTTTTCTCACTTCGTACAGGCTTTATTGTCAGCTGCTCGACAACTTTGGACGACCGGGGTCATTCACTCCATGCGAAGTTGCCAGTCGCTGTACGCGCCGGTACAAAGCATGATTACATATTTTCGCTATATAACTTCATTGAAAAAAGTACTTTCGCATACTTATCGTATTTTTTTTAATAGTTTCGGAAGAACTTTAGGCACTTATAGTATATGTGGTTTAATTTAACGCCTCTCGCTTTTATTGACCTTGTATATTTCTAGATGTTATTCCGAAACAATCGAGCCATATTTTTAGGAATAATTCATCTGTTTAACCCTCATTAACCTATATCAATTTCGTCATTCAGTCTAGGTACCGATTTATATTTTTTTTTTCATTTGATACGAGGAATGTCACGATCGTTTCAAGCGGTTGAATGATTGTTACTGATTGATCATTACAGAGTAATTAAAATGTCTAGTCTGTCTGTGTAATCTGTCATATCTTTCTTGTTGACTAATTATAATTATCTCTGGTCTAGTCAGTCTGAAAAACAAAATACTAATGACCGAAGTCCAACAAGTTTGCATCAATCTCACCGCTCATTAAATTGATAATGTGATGGTGTTTTCGATTCGTCGACGTTAAGCTGGGTTTAGACTACTACATTACATACACATACACTTAGTGTGTATAGAATAATAACAGCTTTATTTAACAAACCACAAAATACAACCAGCGCTGATTAAGCTCGGGGCTTGGACACCTTGTAATAGAAGAGCCTTTTTAGGAGTACGAAAATGATCTTAAGGCCCTTAAGGGCTACTCTAATCCCTCACCTCCCGTGATATGGCGCTGAACAAAACTAAAACAAAAAACTAACAAACATGGCACTATTCTGCAGCAACGTGCTTTACAAAATAATACAGCCTTAGCTTAAATCGGACCACGACCTAGTTTATTTTTTCTCTCCTGTTGCATGAAAGCTCATATGTATGAGCTCATGAGTATGATGTTACTCTCATTGCGACATTTACTATTACTCTACAACCAATTTTTAGGGTTCCGTATCTCAAAGAGAAAAAACGGAACCCTTATAGGATCGCTTTGTTGTTCGTCTGTCTGTACGTATATCAAGACCTTTTTCTCTAAAACGTGTGAAGGGATTAAGCTGATTTTTGTCAAATACGGAGGTCAGTTACGTATTGATGCCTTGAAAAAATCGCACTTCTAAGTTAACGCAATAAAAAGTTATAGCCATTTATGCACAAATTTTGTATGTGAACGTACTTTGTCGAAAAGCAAAAGCCTTTCGGGTACTTCCCGTTGACCTGGAGTTGTGAAATTTGGCAAGAAGTAAGAACTTATAGCACATATATAGGAATAAATCTGAAAACTAGTAAATTATATGTAGATCATTGGAAAAATCATTATCAACTTATAACTGTAATTCGTTGCCTACTAAATGTGTGTGAGCAATCATATAAGTTTAGCATATAGTTAAGCATATAAGTTTGTCAACTTAAACGGCAGGCGTAAAGTTACAATAATTGAAAACCATGCATTACGTTTGGATTACGGAACCCTCGGTGTGCGAGTCAGACTCGCACTTGGCCGGTTTTTTTTAGCATAGAGCGACAAACACCCGGGCCATTTGGTGACTACCGCCGCTCACATCAGCATCTCTAATGTTTAGGTAGATGGGTTTACCTTTTACCCCTTCTCCCTCAATAAGCCACCGACTACTCACGACCCACACGAATTTTTACATTATATACACTTCCTAGAATACGTGTGCGAGAGGTGCCTACCTCGCCAGTCGTGAAGTCGCAATCCGGCTGCAGTTATTATTTTTTTTTATGCCACGATGGTGGCAAAAAAAAGCAAACGGCCCACCGATGGTACGTGGTTACCGTAGCCTATGAACGCTTGCATCACCAGGGGCATCACATGCGCATTGCCGACCCTTTAAGAACCTATTGACTCCCCTCTTGAAGAATCCCATATTGTAGCCCTCTGGGAAAACCTGGGCAGGGAGTTCATTCCACAATCGGAGGGTCCGTGGGAGGAAATTCCTCTGAAATGGAACTTAGGTTCGTTAGGTCTCTTACTAAAATCAGACTTGTGAAAATTGGAAATGTTGTAGAAGTAATACTTAAGAAATTAACTGTCAGACATTTACATAGCAGTCTAAACTTGGCTTAACGCTTTCTGGTTTTTTACGACATCGGGCACTCTTTGATTTAGAGCGCTTCATAAAATGTATTGCACCTTTTTTGAATATACATCGGCGTATAAATTAGAAGATAAGTTTAAAAAACACGGCGACATTATTTTCATTTTGTAGAAATTATCGAACAGGCCGCGTATAATTATCGAATAAATATTGATAAGACGAGACATGGTTTTGAAATTAAAGTAGAGATATTTCAGCAATATTTGCTAAAAAATATAGAAAAGCTGTTAAAAAATTATTAAAAACTAGCCGTGCCTCGCGGTTTCACCCGCGTTTAATTTCTAAGAGATCCAAATAAACTTCAACACCCTATTTCACCCTCTTAGGGGTTGAATTTCTAAAAATCCTTTCTTAGCGGATGCCTACGTCGTAACATCTACCTGGATGCCAAAGGAGAAAGCCAGCTGATGGTATGGATTTTTCTCTTGCATCAAAATAGAAGTAATATTATAATTATTTTTTTATTTTTTTTCATCATTTTGAAAATTTAAATATGTGCGAAAAACCGGGGTATTAAAATGAACACAAAATAAAACATAATATTGATTGTTTGTATATAAAATAATGGTATAAAATGGCGGTATTCGGAAATATCAAATCGGAATTCAGTAAGTTAGTGTTGCAGAAGGTTGCAGCTAAACAAATAATACCTATCATTAAAATTGGTAATCGATTTAAAGTGACAATTTGATGGGATGTGTAGCCGATTATTTTTTATCGATTTTACTCCTCTCATTCAGGTTTAGGTCAGCGTTCCATACTATTGATTCATTCTCGTAAGAAATATTTCAAAATCATTTGAAATAAATAAAACCTTTATTTTTATATTATAATATTTAATATGTATTCCGGTCTACATATAATTAACACAAGAATACGGACAAGTAATTAATATAATTATTGTTTAAAAAATCGAAACTTAATACAAAATGTCTATCCCTATCTTTTGAGATATATGACATTAGTCATTTCCGTTGCTTGGAAACCGTTGTTATATTTTTTGTGTCGATCAATTTGTACTCTCCACCCATCCTCTTAAAATGTAAATAAACTTAATTATATTTTTTATCTGAAGAGCGAGTTATTCTTTGTACGTGCTTTACAGTTACGACAGGACGATTTTTCATGTAAAGTGCAATACGACAAATACAAATACTGTAGCAAATACATTAGAAGCTATTCTTGGTTATTGTTGCAGTTGCATTGTTGGCAGGCGAACCGTTATCAGTTGCGCACACATCATGACGGTGGTGTGCTTTTTAAGATGGGCTCGCTTTAATGACGTGAATGCTCCAGCGCCATATTTGGAAGATTTTTTTAATGAGTGTGAATATGACGAATAAAGCTACGAACTACGTATTATACAAAAAAATAGGCACAGGAAGGCAAACGAGTAGTCGGAGTCATTTTCATGTCTACTCAGACGCCCATAGGATGTCTATATCAGTTGGCAGGGGGGGGGGGGCAGTGCATCTGTATAGCATAGAGGCTATACAGATGCACTGGCCCCCATTTCTCCTCCCACCTCCATGGGCCACCGGTTACTTTCACACCATACGAAACGAGACAGCACAGCTGTCACTAAGCCGGTCTCGTGTAAGCGAGAGGTACCTCCCAAGTCGTATTCTATTAGGATGAAACATTTTATTTGTGTCTACCTAAATAAGTAAGTAGATCAAACAAAACAATCTCTCGGAGATATTTGTATTTTATATCCCACTGTGTCTATTTATGTTGCCATTCATTTGTACATATTATATATTATATCTTTTACCTTAATAAACTACATTTTCGCAATATACTTTGGCTATGTAGTAACATTTAACTTTAAATGGAATGTGCTATTAGAATTTTTTTTATAAGTATTGTAGTGCCTGCAAGCTACATCGGGGACGTAGCCTGCTCTTGCAGCAATACTACCTATGTATGTCTGTTGGGGCCTCTTCTTGATCTACGTACTTGTAGGAAAACGCCTTTATTCTTCATATAGATTTATTATATTTAATACATCATAACCGTTACAATTATTATAGCCCTGGCTACTAAATCACATTCTTGTATTACTATATGGTTAGCGCCCGAAGGCGTATACCGGAATGAGGAAATCTTACATTGTCAAGTAAAGACAATATTCAAAATTCGTTCTATTGTCCGAATTCTAAACAGATATGTTTAAAAAAAAAACATATTCATTGTGTAGGTTTCATTGCTCGTTCGTTCAAATAGTTTCTATAATATAAAAATTTATTTATATTCCTATGCTATTGTAATGCTAAGCACTACAATATTAATAAGCACTACAGTATCTACTATGAGTTAAAACCGCTTATCAAACTACTTTTCTTAACCTGTCAACGCTATGTCGATTTTGAGGTTTTGTTACATTTCGTTAAATAACTTTTAAACCCGGGTGCTGATCTGAAAAATAATCATTGATGGCTGTAACTGATTAAATAAACAACGTCCAGAACACGTTTCATTTTGATGCAATTCTGGACGGCGCTCCATACATTAATGGGCATTCTCCTTTCAGTTTGATCCGTCCAGTGGTTTGGGCTGTGCGTTGATAGATGGCTATGTCACGTTTGAGTTTTAAATATATAGATATTCCCGATTAACATTTTCACTAAATTTATATTTGTATGGTTTAGTGAGCGTCTACTTCGCAATGTGAAAATAAGTAAGACACTTGGTTCACATGGTTGTTACGGCGCTGTCATGATTGTTGTATACGTCACGAAATGTGCAACAAAAATAAATAAAGATTACTGATATGCGTAAACATATGAAATAAAAGTTAAATTACTGGTTTATCTGGTATTTACACAGTTGCTTATAAACAAAGTGGTGAACCACTAAGAAAGTTAAAAGAAATCTAAATATAGTCTAGGACAAAAAAAAATGCTGAAATGTTGCATTTAGGAAAAGGTTAGTTCTTAAGTGCAGTAGATAGGTAGTGCAGGGCATTCATGTTTCTTACAATACATCTTAATTCGTAATGTCTCATTAAAAGTACCGAAGACGTATACCTGGCTTTTGAAAAATGAGAACTCTTTCTTCAAGATCTCCTTAACATATCGGGGCGGAAATACTGCAGAGTTGTGGTCTCTGACAACGACATGGTGTGGGCGAAACTTGGATTTATCACTTGTACAAGAGGATTGCCATTATAAGGTGCATTATATCTTTGAACAATTTATTGATTTGATAAAGTTGTCCGTTTTATTTGCAAGCCAAGTCTGCGGTTACATTTTTTGCCGCAGCACACGTATTGCTAATGATGACATTAGTTTTTATGATAATATTTGTTTAGCCCGCCAAAGTAAACTCTATAGTCCATGGCCCATGCCCACTCAATAGACAAGTTTTTTGTTGGCTAAATTATGATTTGTAATATGAAGAATATGAATGAATTCGTCCATAATATTTTTATAAATTGGTATGGAAAATTCCAAATGTTGCCGACAAACGGGAATTAGGAGGTATTGTCAGTGTTTTTATGACTAATAATAAATTTAATTTTATTAAAATTTTTTATACCTTTTACACTAAAGATAAGGATGATGTCATTACTCATTTCCTTAGTTAAAAATATTTGCACGAATTTAGTAAAATGTAATTTAAAAAAATAATATAATAAAAACATGTCCATTAAAAGGGTACGGACCTACTCTGTAACTGCTGAAGATGTAAATCAATATGTCCATTAAAAAGGTACGGACCTCTGTAACTGCTGAAGATGTCAAACAATATGTCCATTAAAAGGATACGGACCTACTCTGTAACTGCTGAAGATGTCTAACAATATGTCCATTAAAAGGATACGGACCTACTCTGTAACTGCTGAAGATGTATATCAATATGTCCATCAAAAGGGTAAGGACCTACTCTGTAACTGCTGAAGATGTAAATCAATATGCCCAATAAAATGGTACGGACCTACTCTGTAACAGCTGAAAGAAGTAAATCTTTTGTTAAATTTTCGACAAGATTTTCTTCTTTTAACATTAAACATGGACATTGATTAATGGGATCCATTTTCGGAAGCAAAGACTGCATTTTAACGACAGGTCAGTTAGTAGGAAAATTGATCTTATAGATATTCAAATTGAAGGCAGAGTGCTCTAAGAATCAGGAATAATCCCGACCATGTGCAGTGTAAAAAAGTTTATCAATTTGCATCTAGATTTGATCAACGTCGTTTGCAATATCTCTACTTTTACTTTTTACTTGGTGGTTGTATGAATTAATGAAATGAATGTTATACCACGCGGGGATACCTGAACATTTGAATTGTATTCACAACTGCAATTTGCTTTAACGATATTTTATTACTGTATTAAATTTTCCAAACAATCCATCTTTGAAACATTCCTTGTACCTACTATCAACATGTATTACGTTAGACGCTGCACCAACAATTATACCATATAAGTGCACACATGTTCATATTTCTAATTAACCCATACAATGAGACAGTAATAAAACTTGTTGCAAATGCAACGGTTAATTATCGCACATTTAAATTGCGTACCTAGTTGTTGCTTGTTTTATTGCTAACATAAATATTTTAGTTGCAAAAGGTCAGCCTTCGTTATCTAGACAGGAACCCTTCACGGAGCAGTTATTATAAGTGGGTTTTTATATGTATGGCTTTTTTACATTACTGTAAATATTGTATGTTGGTATATAATTCACCACTTTCTTTCGTCTTCATTATTTAATGTTATAAGAAGGTTGTGGCTTGAGGTAAATGCACATTTAATAATTATATATTATCTTACTAAGCTATTAGTTAGTCGGTACAATCAAGTAGAAATCTTATAAGTAGAATTAACTGTAAACGTATTCCGAAACTAGGTCTTATCTAATGGTTAATAAGGTATATCGCAGTTCCTAAAGCATTAAATCACGTAAGACAAGATTCTAGAGAAGAGGTCACTTCTTCCAACGTTTATTTATAGACATAATATATATTTAATCAACGATAAGATGAAGAAACAACGATAGTGAATGGTAATGCGCGCGCGTGGGCGCGGCGCGCAGCCGCCATGCTGTCTAGAACGGCGCGCATTCCAATTATTTATAATCTGTCCACATTTTTACTCTATGCGGTTTGAATTTAAATTAGGAACGCGATATTTTATTTTTATTTCTCTTATTAAATTTAATGAATGACATAATATTTCTGTGGGTTGAATGAATTGGTAGTAAATAAAAATTTCGATACGTTGTCTGTAATGATACAATGATACGTACCTAACAAAAAAGACTAAAGCAAGCAACGCACAGCGATTTGCTCATTTTGTTGTCTAATAATATCATTGCTGTTTGAAATTTGTTACGTAGTATTAAAACTAACACTGGTATAAATTATCAAGACACTAACACTATTAAAGACTGAAAACTCCAAAAGTAGCAAAAGCTCCGAATAGGTCATAGACATTGATCATGAAAAAAAACACATTTTTAATGTCAACGGAATTTTTTACTTAATCTTTAATATAAACTGTATCTTCTCATAACCTGAATACGAAAAATGCCGTTGCCCTTATAGAAGTAGATGGCTGATAAAACTTAAATTGCAGATATTGTAGTCTCAAAATCAATAATAAGTTTTGTATTTCCGCTATTACGATGGCAACTTAATTAGAAATATGTGGGTGTAATGGAGATGTAATAATGGTGACAAGTTATAAACGCATGGGTCCACTTATTAAAATACAGCTTACATTAAACATAAACACGCGTAGGCGCGCGCCGGCCAGTCTGGTGGAGGCCATTTTATTTTCATCCACATAAATGGACCTAATTGAAAAAGTTAAGCATAAAAACTAATTTAATAATATACCTAATATAATATTTTTTTATGATTTTATTCTAACTCTTACTTATATCGAAAGTGTATGGTTCTTCTCAGGACAGGGCTAGGGTTGTACCAGTGGTAGATGGAAATTTTTGACGTTCAAAAAGCAATTTTTTAAATTATATTTTGAATAAAAATATTTTGATATGATTTGATTTGATATGATTTAACTATTGAAATACATACCTATTGTTCTGTATAATCCTCTTTTATTCTCCTTTGTTCATACGGTTATTACCTACTCATCAAAGTATTGCATATTGGTAACTGATTATTTGGATGTGGTTGTTTTCTGCCCTGTAAAAAATTCGATAGCTCTTTTAATTTTTTTTATTGTCGTGATATTGTGAGCAACTTGTAAGAAAATATCTGTTTTATTATTCCATGTGGTCGGAGTCGTGAATAAAAGATGTCACTCCTGGTTGGTGACTTTGCAGGGCTGAAGCCTCTGCCCCACGAGTCTTAGGGGGCGTGTCTGCTTTTTGTACCCACAAAGAGACCCCTCTCCACCTAAAGCCCCGGGCCCCATCACAGCTTAATCTGGCGCTGGGTAGTAGGCGTTATAACAACAATAACTAATCATAACATATATCCAAGGGTAGGCAAAGAAAACCGGGTGCAGCAAGTCAAAATCATCATTTTTTTATGGTATAGGGGAACAAACGAGCAGTTGGAGCCACTTTCATGACTACCAACGCTCATAGAGGCTGTACATATGCGCTGTCCTCTTTTTCCTCCCACCATGTAATTATTATATCACGTACAACATCGAACCCGTCCTTTGTAGAGCTAACACGGTTAAGTATTCCGACACAAATAGTTTCCTTTGATAGCTGTGCCAATTTACTGGACAGTTTATAATTGATTACGTAACTTACTGCCACTTATCTGTTATCTATAAACCTTGCAGCCCCGTGGCCTCGTTCGTGTAGAGACTTCCTGCTGTGGTGGTAGGGTGACTATTGATTGTAACAAATTTGACACTAAATGTGCGAGCTTTAGAGATATGTCTTAGAGATTTTGTAATTATTACATTAAGTCTTTTTTTGAAGTAAAACTTCTATACGCTCGCATTAGGTACTTGGGGAGTAATCTGGCGAGAACGTTACAAACATCACACATCGTTCGAAGCAAATGGAAGTTGTCATTCAAATTCAAAATTCAAATTCGATTTAAGTGAAACTTTTTTTATGACTTTTTTATACTACGGTAATGAAAATCTATAATTAAGTTTTACTTCAGTTGTGTGGTCTAAAGCACACATTTTTTTTAGTATAAGGGGACAAACGAGTAGTCGGAGACATTTTTATGACTACCGAGGTCCACAGACGTTATACAGATGCGTCCTTCCTTCGTCTCCATGGGCCACCGACTACTCACACCGCTTCTCAGGTCCCTCAGTCATGTCTGCTACATTTCTCTCAGTTATATTCTTGTCGACTGTACTGTAGAAGGGAAAAGGGCTGTTGTAAAATATATTAATAATGTGTCACTTTCTTGTCACGAAAGCAACCTAACAGACTGTTTCCAAAGTAACTTGTTTGCTAACTTTGAGATGAACGTCAGAAGTAGCAATATGAGATTAGACAGGTTGAGACGCAACTAAGCCGCAGAAGTTAGGGAATATATTGTACTAGCTGCGCTCCGCGGTTTTACTCAAGGTTCAATTCCATGGAAATATCGGGATGAAATACTTCATTAATTACTTTTTTAAGAGTCTTTAAGCTATACAACGGTGAAAACCACTTCAATATCACTTTCATTTTCATCGCTGTACAAACAAAGACAAGTACAAAGAAAGAAAGAGTAGTTTATTTGCTAAACATAAACAATAATTCTATTTATTGTATTATCCCAATTCAGTGTTTACTGATTTTTACCAGCACTGATCTTGAGATGAGATCATTTGGCGAGGCCACGAAACGGATACACTGAGTAGAGAAAAGTATATTTGTTACAAAGATCGAATACTAAAATATTCGTAAAATAGTAACTAAGTACAACCGGAATCTTTAACCCTTCTAAAGCATACAAAAACTTATTATTTTTTTGGTTAATTTATATTATAGAATAACTATTTTCGAACTTTCTATAAGTTTTCTGAGAAAACACTTATTTATACATAGACAAGCAAGCAATTTAAATTTTACAGGGGTCATAAACATTTTCCAAACAAAAATAAATCACAAAACCTACACCACTCCATCGATTATACAACGCGTATACGATACCGCGACAGACAAGTTATTTTTATAACCACAAGAACCTGTCACTCGGCCGCAATAATTAAACGTGGAGCGTATGAAGCAATAAATAAATGTGAAGGCGTAAAATTAATATGGCGCGTAAAGGAATTTCATAGCGAACATTAATGCCCGTCCGGTGCGTAAGCAGGACGTCCACGCGTCCAACATTAACAGAACAATTGTCCCAATTGTCACCATAAATATACAGAGAGAAATCTTTAAACTGGGGCCAACGGTTAGATTCAATTAGTGGCCACTAAATGGTGCCTTCCTTAAGTTACTTATTACTAGATTGATGTGACGAATTGTTCAATTGGATAACCATGTGACAGCCCATTATCTCATAGAAGAATAGAAAAGTTTTTATTACTAGGATGAAATGTCGGATTTTTTCATAATAAGCTAATGTAATAGGCACATATATCACATATGTGTCTTCTCTGTACTGAATTGGAAAACGATTTTTTTACTCTTATATAATAAAATACTGCATATTTTGCTGCTTTATATGGGTAGGTAGAAGGCACATTTCTTAATTTAAATTAATACATCTACAGGTAATAAATAACTCCAACATTCTTATTTTAAACTACTGTATAACACAATCATTAGGCCCTTCAAACATGTATTAATAGATGCGACCGTCGACAACTGTGGCATGAAAAAAGAAGGCATCAGTGACGGCTGACAAGTCTTTCCCTTTCAACTAATTATCTCTTTAATAAAACTTCGGAACATCTAAGTTGTCTAAAATAAAATGTTCCTCATTTCTGCCTTTGAACATTCTTATAATGCGAATGTGTAACAGTTTGTAACACGACACATTTACTGACTGATACAAATAAATGTTATCTATTTTCAATCTTAGTATTTTTCTTGGTGAAGCGACGTTCTTCTAGTTTCAGGAAACCTGCCCACTCGCGTTACACCGATATGGACCTAGACGTGCTTGCATATTCTTAATTGCCTTCAATTATTTAAAAATTTGAAACCATCTTTGGCAAGGCAACTATTTAAAAAGTTTACACTCCCGCCGAATTTCATAAATAGTACGATTCATTTTCGTGTGTAAATAAAAAGTTTTCTTTTACGAAATTCGGCGGGAAATCAGTAGAGGCTCTGTGTTACTAGTAAGTTCAAAAACAGACAAGATCATTATGTTCTTGAAATGATTTATTACATTTGCATCAGTCAACTCGTTCTTGTACGAACTGGACTATCGAATCGTGAGCCATTAGTGTCCAACAACAAATCAACACTTAGAACCGCATTAGGGCCAATTTGAGCCGCGGTCACGACACGAGACTAACCTCCTACGAGCAAGGGCCCAGCCTCCTACGCGATTTACTAATTTTATTCATTACGAAATTGATAAAATCAAAATGGCAGTGCCGAATGTTTTACCATTTTATGGTCTTTGTGTCAAGCCAAATTTGGTACTTAACGGGAGGCTAGATGTGCCCGCTGTCGGACCCGTACCTATAATTCCTATAAAGTCTATTACTATTGACCATTATTTTTTGAAGCTAAAACGTCTGTAGCAGCATAGGCATGTCCGTTAAATTGTAATGTTTTTTCATGAAAAAACATTAGAATTGCGCATCAGCGAAACATGCTGTACGTGGCACAGGAAATTTTAGCTACGGTACTCGTATAGCATTTTAAGATAGCTTCACGTTTTTACTTTTATCAGTAGTCCCTATGACGTTTTATTTGTTTTTTTCATTGAGTTATAATATGTACTACGCACGTACGTATGTACGTAGTAGTAACAACACACTGTTTTTTTTAAATTAATAATAAGTATGTTATTCGAGGGTGTTGATCTATATCGATATAGATCAACACCGTCACAGGTGCACAACAAAATTATTTGGCACCATCGTCACAATGCAATGTGACAAATTTCCAAAACTGCCAATTTAATATTTATGTTAAGGAATAATAAACGTAGGGGAGATAGGGGCTGGTTGTTACAGGGGTAGGTTGTTACAGCGACGATAGCGGCTGAATGGAGAGAGATAATTAGATGCTTTAAAGAGACAAAAGTCACGCCACCAAAGGCCCACAAGGCGCGCGAGCCTCAATGGGCCTAACGTTTGTGTGGAAGGAGCACGTGCACGTGGCTGAGAAAAAGACAGGAAAGTAACTTTTTTATTTTTTCGTAATGTTGGTCTACAGCCTGCTAAATTTGAAAGATGAGACGTGTGTTGCGTGAACTTAATACAATTATGCTTTCTCTATATAAAAAATCTAGATTCATATATTCATATTTATAACTGCGTTCACTACATGATCTTGAACGGTTGGTTTTGGTGTTGGGGCAAGAAGTGACATTAGCTCGGGGTAAGTTGTGACATGTCACAACATGCCCCGTATCAGTTTTTGACGACTATCATAATTTCAACACTTAAATTTGGTTTTTTTATAGATTGAGGACGTATAAAAAATGGAAGAGGACAAGTATACACCTCCTATTTAAGAGTTTACCAAAGATGTTTTAAGAGTTGTGGACACTTTAAGAGAACCCGAGGTCTCCATATATACTAACCCAGTTCTATATGTACCAGAGATTTGATTTACAATGAACCTACTTTTTCTCCCAATGCTATACGACTCTATCCAAAAGCTGCTGCTAGAACTAGGAAGGTATCCCAGAAAACGTGAAAAACGGCTATTTAACGGATGCAGCTAAGAAATATGAATTGGCGCTGGAACAAAGTAAGAAGAAAGAAGATATTGATATATTCACTTTCTTCTTATAAAATAGGAAAGTTAACTTAACTAAATTAACTTAAAGGAAAGGCGGGCAAGTAAGGAATATCAACTGAATCAGAAATAGGTCGAAGAACAAATAACAGTGCAGTAAAGTGAAAGGTGCTACAAGACTCGGACGACGAAATTGAAGAATATGGCTATTTTTGGTTGACTGATGTGTCTGCGTGTGCACCACTTGACCAGTGTATAGCTGATGAGGAATGGGTACAATGTATAGTTTATAATTAATATAAGAATCTGTGATTTCTCGTAATAAAAAGTCTGACAATGCACTTCCTTCTCAGTGTAACTTTTTACCCCGGGTGGTGTAACAACCTGCCCCAGGCGCGGGGTAAAAAGTGACATGCATTTTTTTCTAGTATTTATTCATTAACTCCATTTCTAATCGTCCATTATGTAAAATTATTTTTGAAATTAAATCTTGAATAGATACTTAATCAAACAAACCTAAAAGTGGGTAGTATAATAGCTTACATAAAATGTCATGCCACTTTTAGAAAAAAATGTAACAACCAACCCCGGCCTCCCCTACAATATACCATACAAACTTTAGCATTTATAATATTATTAATACAACATAATATATCATGGAGAAGAATATTATTTTTTAGCAATATAATTATAACCTTCACCAGCTAAAGCGTAAGATGGGCCTTAAATGATAAAACTTACAACAACAATAGACGACGGGTCCGCCCATACACGTCAAGATATGGGCGGCGGAGTCGCTTTGATTGTAAACGTCACAAGTTAAATTTAAACGTTCGACAGAAGCCTTCGTGTTATATCGTAAAATACATCAAAATACATGTAGTTTCTACAGTTGTCAATAATTATCTGGAGTCGAGGCTACGTACGAAGTAATGGGCTCCAAATTTGTCAATCCGTGCTCACGTATATTCAAAACGTAACCTTTGAAAATTATACTATTATTTTTTACTATTGATTATCATATTTTTTTTAGCTGTGGTTAATGTTAACAAAATACGGCACAGTGCTTTGGTCGTCGAAACACGATTAAAGAATATTGCCTCGATAGAAAAAAATCGTAAACTTTAATGAAAAAACACTATTTCTGACGTTCTCATCAATTTTTAAATCCATACTATTCAATAACTATCAAAGTTATTTCCACAACTAAGATATTATGCATCTATTCCCAATAAGTAATGGAAGAAATTTCAGGAGTCACTTTTTTTATATAAGCGTATAGTTATTTTTATAAAATAATATTAATCTAAATATTGTCTCTATTTTCTCTCTTCTCTCTCTATTTTTGATTTCTCTTAAATACCTGCACAAAGCCGGGGTGGAATGCTAGTGTATAAATATATTTTTAATAGCTAGCCGGTAGTATTGTGTTAACAAGAGAGATGTGCCGATTATTATTAAATCGATAGTAAAGAGCCGACTTATCGGTTAATCCGATCACGGTTTCAGGCATTTAAGTGTGTGCAGTGTATTGCATAATTATGTGCTAATAACCACGTATTATACGGAAGTAAGACGGCGGATTTTGTCGACTAGTCGCCGACTAATCGCGGACTACCATAAGAGATTTACCGCTTTACCGACTACTCGGAACTCGGAACATCTCTAGTTAATAGCTAACCGGCGCGGTGTAGCTACTTAACACCTACAAAACAGCGATCGTGTAAAAGAAATGGTACATAGGTACTTGCTTCACCTTGTTCTAAACGACATACTTAGGTGCTAATACGCTTTCGTGTACTTTCAAGTTCCCACTTCCACCTCTGACCCACTGAAGGTAAGAAAGGGCCTAAATTAATGTTTTAAAAGGGCCTATTTCATGTTTTAGAGTGTATGAAATATAGGCCACGAAAATTAAAAATAATAATGCGTTAAAATTTCGTGAAGCATTGAATGCAATTTGTAAGAAGTTGCTGCATTACACTTGAATAGGCCCATCACGACCGGGGAACAACCCATAGTTTACATGAAGTCGATGGCCTAAACGAGGACCTGGCTAACATTTACGCAAATGTTATGGGCATCGGCTGTCATCAAACAGCTCCGAGTGCTAGTTTGTCCCCTTATACATAATGTGGATGCTCACGGGCGTCGGTCTTAAGCCTTATGGTCGCCGCACACTTATCAACTCGGAAAGGGATCGTAACTGTATCGCCTCGAGCCGGTCCGTATTCTTTGCATGAAACGTCACTGCAACGCACACTAATGGCAAACGTCAAGTAATAGTATCGTCTTCGCTTTTATAGGCGAGGCGTTTACAATCCCTTTCCGACTTGATAAGTGTGCGGCGACCATCAGTCGGCTTGTTTGCCAGTTAATATAAAAAAGTTAATTTGTGTTCCTAAATAAACGTTTCAGTTTCAGCGATGTGACAGATCGATTAGATGATTCGTATTTTTTGTGCCGTACCGGTCTATCAGACGACTCGTCCTTGAGACGAACTCGAACAATGGCCTCCCACGCAGAACCTCCTTTTCATACCTGTCACCAGAGATATAAATTATGTTGATTTCAAAAATGGAATTGTACTTTTTTTATTAAAACGCAACAAAAGAATAAACCTCAGCATGCCTCGTTAATTGAAGATATGAAGATGAATATAAATTGTGATTGTCGTAATAATAGATATTCGTTCTCTTATCTCTTACGCTGGCTTGAAACAAGGTACAGTACAATACATTATAATAAAATGAATATTTGATCAGCGAGAACGTGGAATCTGTTTATCTCCATTTAATTATGATATAAAAGAACTCTGTCATATATTATAATTGATGTTATAAGCAGCAATATAATCCCAAACCTGGAAGCCCCAAACTTTTTTATAGTATAAGGGGCCAACGTCTCCAACGTTTGAATTCTGTGGACGCCCACAGATGGCCTATTATTGTAATGCAGATGTGTTGCCCTCCTCCCCTCTTCCTCCTGCAATAGGCCACCGGAAACTTATGAAACGCACACAACGCGGCTAGGTAAACCTTGGGAGCATTGAAGTGCCTGTTAATAAGTCTCAAATAGTATCGACAATATCAAAGAAATTAAACGGGCAATATATGTAATAATTAATATGACATATTACAAAAATAATATTTAAAAATACAAGCTACGTAGAGCTAGAAATAACAGAATTAAATAATTTATAGAAATAATAACTATACATTTGATTGATGCACCTCACTCTTCTCTATATCTTTATTATTTTATGACACAGCCATAAGTAGCGACATTCCTAAAACAAATTATCTCGAAAGAAAATTAAGCTGTGGATCCTACATTCAAAAAGTAACCAACTTATCTCGAAAGAAATTTAAGCTGTAGATACCACATTTAAAAAAAGAAACAAATTATCTGCAAATAAATTTAAGCTGTTTATCTTAGCCTGCGCCATACTTCCAGCTATTAGAACAGCTAGTGTCACTGTAGACAATCTTCCGGGTTCCTCCGATTCGCCATTCACCGTGTGGGCGGAGCACGTGGCTTAGACGCCATTCATGTTATGGATTTATCAATGGAATATGTTACTGGACGGCCGATGAAATGGAACCTGTTATAAAATTTCCATTCATGGTTCAATAACGCGTGTATTCGTGTAGTAATGAAATTTTTATTATAACCGAAGACTACAAACTACTTGGATTGCATGATGTTAAGTGGTTACCGACGATTTAGATATTAAGGAACGCCAGTTAACTAATAGAATACAAAATATAGGTGTAATAAAATTTCTAAGATTTTGGGTCCCCATGGAGGTATGCAAGTCACCAGTGGTAATTTGAAATTGCAAACTCTAAGACAACTAACTAGGATTACTAACTAGCTTAGCTAAATACCTACATATTTAAGTAGCATCTATTAAATATACCATATTTTAGAGATTTAACGTCAAACTTTAATATGTTTGCTTGGCGCTTGTCCACAACACTCGTTGGCGTAGCAGATGATACAAGCTGTATTACACATCGCCCTTCTCAGATATCCTCAAAACCGTCCGACTGCTTGTTTGCACTCTAGGCCAAACGAGCAGTCGCGGAAGAGTAATAGGATACTATTAAAACTACTTTCACATCAGTTTCAGATTTATGTTAGTTCTAAATGATAAACAGCCTGATTCACACTTTTTTCACATTGTATTTTATCTGTACAATAACTTATCGTATACATAAAATAAATTTATTAGCATAATATAATTGGGTTATAAGTAATTTATTCAGAATATTACGCGTTATCTATAAATTGTTAGTTCCGATAGTGTTCTGGCGTGAGTCATTAAAACGTCAATTAAAGCATTTCGAGTGTCGAGGCAGGAATCCAGCTCTAGTGTAGATAGGCATATCTCTCCGCGGAGTTCTCAGAACAGGGTTACCAGACTGTGCTAGTATTCTCGAATTTAGGCCCTTTTTCACATGCTTTAGCTGATTGCAATGTGAGACGCGTTTATGAAAGACCTTTTTTAGGTTTTAACTTTATCAACTAACAGGTCTTCACGTTAGTTCCCTTAAGGGGTAGACAGGGCAGTGTTCAGTGGGACTCTGTTCTATATAAATATAATAAATAATAGTAATAAATATCTGTGGGCTTTACACCACGTTATTCTAGCCCCGTGCTAAGCACCGTAAGGACTTGTGTTACGGGACAACGGAATATATTTAATATGTTTTATAAATTTAAGAAAATTTATATATTTAAGACTTTTATTATAGAAATACATATAATACATAGATAAACATCCATGACCAAGGCGGGATTCGAAACCGCGACCCCTGGCGTAACATACTCCACTTATCCGAGCCCTGTACCACTGCGCCAACCTGGTCGTCTATATCTTCAAGATTATTGTTAGGAGTACTACACGATCTTTACACTTTTCTTGCTTCTTCCACGTTCATAAGGTATGGACTGCTTTGGTCTCATTTCATAAAAGGCTTTTTTTAGATGTTAATTTCTAATAACTGCTAAAATTTTGTCAATATAATAGGAAACAAGCTTCTAGACTACCACGCTAACTATTGGCTGAAATGTGAACCTTGTGCTAGCAAATTCACAAACGACCTTTATAGCTAACGTATGATATGACATATGTCAACATGTCATTGTCATTGTATTTTGTTAGCATTTAATTCCTAAACTTGTCACTAGGGCGCTTTACATTCGGCAAAAGTGCTGCCTCTATGTTTCGTGCACGGTCCCTATGTCAATATTATTTGTGACGCTTTATGTATAAGTTGCGCTCTTCTTTACCATAACAACATTTCTGGCAACCCTGTCTCATTTGATTACACGCTACCGGCTTATGACTATGATTATCTGTTGATTAATCATCTCAACGCCTACTTCTGCTGGGGACATGATTGTGTTTAACTTAATTATTTATGACCCGATTACTTTTGTAATTAAACTACACTCGACGCTGGGTTGTTTCGGGCCTCCATTTTGTCCAACCATGTACCGTAGGATAAGAAATGACAGTGTAAAAGCAATTTTATTTTTTAAATTTTTTGGGGAACAAACGAGAAGTATGAGCCATTTACATGACAACAACAAAGTAACATTAGGCGTAATCCATATCAATCCTTCTTCTTCTTCTCCTTTGCTCGTTCCCACGTTAGGTAGGGTCGGTTCTCCTAATTTTTTTCTGCGCCATGAATCCATTTATTTATATTTTCGTGGTGCGTAGTAGCTGGGCTTCATCTGCCTGCTCTCTCTACTTCTTGGCTTATTTAAGTCACTGGAATCTTGTACTGTCTCCCTTTTTGCTTAGGGAGGGAAATTGGAATTACTTCCTACTCCTCCTACTTTCTTCTGATTAAATTCGTTGCGGGTCCCCAGACAGATTTAGCTTGTCCCTCGGGCTCCCTGCGATCATATCAAAGGGCCAAGTGTGGTTGCCGCTGTCGATCCTGGCGACACAGGAGTAGCAGCGGTGGGAACGAGAGGTAGGCCAAAGCCCGTTTAAAAAAAATATCGACGCCAAGAGACATCCGCATAGAAGTTGAACAGTTGCGTTGCCCTCATTCCTCCTCTCTC
>LUGF01050912.1:0-12512 GCA_001625245.1 Calycopis cecrops | reverse complement strand
CTTCTTCTTCATTAGGCTATCGGAAACTCACAGACCGCACAAAACGCGATAGAATAGCTTTCCATTTTAGGCGGTATAATGTAAGCGACAGATAATCTCCCCGGTCCTGACAACCATTTCGCAATGAAAAAAAAAGTGTGTGCTTTAGACCACACAACTGAAGTAAAACTTAATTATTGATTTAATACATAAATTCGTTACCGTAGTTACAGCGTGTAACATGTCATATGATATTTATTTTTTAAATACAAAAAAGTTTTACTTAAATCGAATTTGAATTTGAATGACAACTTCCATTAGCCTCGCCCGATGTGTCATTTCTTGTAATAACGCTCTCGCCAGCTTCAATAACCTCTTTGAAAGTTGGATAATCCCATATTAGCTTTCTTTTACTAAAGCTTTCCTTTTACATGTAATATTTACACGTAGGTACACACAAACTATAGTTTCAAGACACATGTATCATCAAACAAAAACAAACTCTTCAGATTTATTACAGTGAGCGCGTGTGTCTCTCCCAAGAAAAGACAATTTGTATGATTAATGTAAGTGTTTCCGGGGTTATGTTTCATTGTGAATAGAAAGTAAATATATTTCCGTTTGGTTACATGTGCCACGAGGTTTACGATAGAGAAAAGAAGTGATATTTACAAATTCGTCGATGTCTCTTTTTTAGTTTAAGGGGGCAAACGAGCAGTAATAACTGCCAACGCCCATAGACATCCTCACAGAGGTTGTACAGATGCTTTGCACTCGCTCCTCCCTCCTACATGGACAACCGGCTACTTGCACACCGCATGAAACGTGACAGAGCGGCAGTCACTTTACGCCGGTCACTTATACTGTCAGCGTGAGGTACATCTCCGGTCGTGCCGGCGTGGCACTACCTCTTACATTATATGGAAAGGTCAATTATTTTCGTCGATGTCGTTTAACAGATATACATTGTTATACATATATGTACGTATCGAAGTAGGATTTATCAGAGATGCCAGTTTTACGGACAAACTTATCTTTTTATATGCCTACCTATGCCGAAAGTCCAGTAAAGTTTAATGGAAACTATGCAACTCTTTGATGATGGCGATCTAAGTTCGACAGATCCTTCAAAAATAAATATAGGATCAATAAATATAACATTCTAAAGTATATACTTAGTTAATTGGTATAGGTTACAGTTACTATCTTTCAACGATATCATAATTAGGATTCGAGAACGTGTCTGAACTTATCGATTTCGCGTAAATGTCTAACGGCAGTTAGCACACTTGCAAATCGATTTTGTATCTCGATAACGTAGTTATATACAACACTTTACAACGCAGCTGCGCTTTCCAATTATTGCAGTGCTCATTCTATCGATTATATTTGAAACTTTATCGATAGTTTCAAAAATATTTTTACATAGCATTATTATGTTCTTATGGGCATAATTTATATAAAGAAATAAGATGACTATAATATAAAAATACTAATCAAGTGATCCAAAGGGATTATGTTCTTTGTAACGAACTTTTTTCACTTAAAACAACCTCATCATCATCATCAGCCTATTGCAGTCCACAGTTGGACGGCGGCCTCTCCCACAGCACGCCACTGGCCTCGATCTTCGGCTATCCTTTCCCTCTTCCTGCATACAGCTTTGTGTATGTCACCGCTCCATCTAGGCACGGGGCGTCCTACACTACGTTTGCCGGTACGCGGTCTTCACTCTAGAACCAGTCGACCCCAACAATCATCGGTTCTCCAGCGGATACAACCGTTAGGGTTCCGTTTTTTCTCTTTGAGATACGGAACCCTAAAAAGGTGTTTTCTTAGGCCCATAATAATACAATAAAGATGTCTCTCATCTTAATTAATTTCGATACATATAGCGGCGATGTTATTGCTGGAAGCACTTAGTTCGACAATCAAAATATATTATCGCGCACCGTCGTAAATATTTCCGACATGAAATTGTTGAAATGATAAATTATCACTTCGTATAAAACGAGCGAGCTTCTGAGTTCTCGGAGTTGAGCTACGCACTACTTTGTGTGTGATCTGAATGTATTGTACAACAGATATATGTATACTTGTTTGTATTCCGCGAAATTAAATTCGTAATCGTAAATATACTTAAGAGCGACACAAAGATGGTGGCTGATTGTATTTTTTGATTGAAAACTTTTGCCTTTAAGATAACAAATCATTTGGTGAGATTTAGAAGGGGATGCAGCAGATATGCGTCAGCGAGGAGATTCGCTTCTCTTTTCTAAGTTTTTTTCTTCAGAATTTTCAAAGCCGTGTCGGAATAAAAAAAAATTTTTTCGAAGACCAAAGATTCTACTCTTAGCTGCTCAAATTTACTCACCAGTTAGCACAAACTTTGTATTTGGTGATAAACCATGTGTAATGACTGTACTACAAATAAATTTCATAATTGTCAACCAGCAGCATAAGTGGAGACCTGGTGACCTGAAATACAGGCCCCTAAAGCCTAGTTTAGGCACCAGTTCCCCACAATACTCCAATTTATGTTTGCATGCTAGTTTATTATTAATGTAAAATATGTATTGTGGTGAGAAATAAACTATTATTACTACTTATTACTACTACTTAAAGAGTTTCGTCTGATATTTAGAGATACGCCCATAGACGTTTTATTTTTTAGATGATTTACATAGTTAGATCATTTGACTGTCAATTACGTACCTACTATATTATGTTGTACTACATATCTTGTATCACATACTACTCATAAACTACAACGGGGTCTCTTAAATATAACTCACATGTGCCCCGCAAATAAGTTTTCCAGAATTAAATCGTTTAAAGAGTAGGTACTCATATAAAGTGCTCTTCAAACGATTTTTATTACAGTAATATTTTCTTTAACTTACGTATTGACATTCTTTCAACTGAATGTCACGAAAAGAGATAAAACCGAATATAAACGAATTTAAATACGGTTATTTGGTTGCAATAAATGCGAGTCCCGGGACTGCAAGCGACAGGAGGCAATAAAACCAGCGTCCACCATCACAGGCCATGGAATTTTCGAGAATTAAGTTTACGGTATGTGGGTCATGCAATGATTTAATCTGCAATAACCGTAAACCGGTGATGTCCCCAAGTTGCCTGTTACCGTCAATATTTATACGGTTTTTTAAATCACATGTTCGACGTGTTTTAAAAAAGTTTGTTTCATTGCAATTTCAAAGAATTTAATCGTAATATAACAAATGCGAAAACTTGTATTTGGTACTCTTTCATTCAAAACTATTGAACAGGTTTTGGACGAAATTTTTCACAGATAAATAACAATGTGGAATAACATAAAAATACTATACATTCTTAATAATATAATTTAGATTTCATGAGAGTGAAATATCGCTTCAATAAATTAGACTCCTCTTCCTCTACCTATCACTGTTGTGCTTTAGTTCTGCTTCTCGAAATTGGGAAGGAAAAGATTAGCAGATTTTTGTTAGCCTTTTTACTTTTACTTTTGCAAACGCAGCGCCGGGCGGGGGTTACGAGGGCTAAATCCCCGGGCCCCAAGAGCCTTTGGGTCTTTTTTGCTTTTTTACACTTATAAAAGGGACCTCTCTCGACCTCAGCCCGGGCCCCATCAGAGCTTAATCCGGCGCTGTGTACACGTTCTTAAAATTGTTTACAACTAAATCCTGGACGTTTTAATTTCGCAATTTCAAACTCGCCACGACTGCCAGTCAACCTAAGCCATAAACAAAATGATCGTGCCATGAAATATAAAGCGCAATTTGAAATAAATATTAGTTGGCATTCCTGGCAGGGGCTCGTCCAACGATATTGAGGTCGCAAAATGAAATTCCAACCCTCGCGAGCATGAATGGAAGCTTACCTGTGTCACTACAGCGATAAATATTCAGAACCTCACTGAGGTATTAAAGGTTTTGTAAGCGCTTAGAGCTGCCTGTGGCTGTAGGGTTGCCAGGCGTAAAAACCAAAAACCTGACAGGCTCGAATTTAGCCGGAAATTTCGCCTTGCCCTGGGTTTCAAAAGAAAAAACTGGTAGTTTTGTCTTATGCACTTATTATTATTGTTTATTATAACCTTTTGGTAAACTCGTCGAAAGCTTAACAAAAGCCGGACAGCCGAACTTGTGTAAATTTGGTCTGACACAACTGTAAACAGCTGCAAATGTCTGGCCGGATCCTGAAACCTGGCAACCCTAGATACATGTGAGGCTTAACTTATAAGTAAAGTATTTGAAGAGATTGTTATGTTTTGTTTTGATACCTACGCGACTGTCGGATTTTGTGTTTATCTCTTACCTATTCTTGAGAAAGTTTATAAACTCTTATTATTGCCTATTTAGGAATCTTTTAAATGTCTTGCGATTATTAGTTGTAATGATTTATGTCTATAGAAAGTTTTCCTATTTAGGAATCTTTTAAATCTTGCGAGTCAGTTATATCAAATGATGTCTACAGAATTGTAAATTACAATTCTACTTGTGTCTTATAATTTGTTTAAGAAGGTTACTCTAACTGTGCGTTACTCTAAATTACCTAAAGGTCCAGTAATACGAAGTGTATTTACTGGACATTTAATTCCGAAATATCATTTATTATAGTATGTTATATCTCATTTATTTTAGCCATGCCCTGTGTAAAATCTATCCCAAAAGAATATCAACTTTTGGTGAAGGCAAAGGAAAATGTAGCTAGGATAAATTAACCGAAATTAGTTCAGAAACTAATTTCGGTAAATTTATCCTAGCTATATTTTCGCATTTAAGTATATACTAAGATAAATATATGAAATTAGCTTTAACACCATAAATGCCTTCAGCGGTGGGTTGTGGGCGAGCTGGCGATGATGAGCCATCACATCTAAAATCCCATAAGACGTCATTGCGTTGCCATAGAAATAACGACGGCATCAATTCGGCAACAGCCTCGCATCAAGTCAGAGATTGGGTTCGTGCTCGGAATATAAACCGAGACAACATACCAGACTTAGTACCAGACTATACGTACGTGATTATAAAGACGAAACCTCTGTAGTGCTTAGTAGTACTATACTACTACGATAGCAGAAGAAATAATTATTATCGAGTTAAAATCTGTTAGTAAAAGGTATATCGGGAGTCATGAAAATGGCTCCGATTGCTAGTTTGTCCCTTTATAGTTACTACTAGCTGCGCCCCGCGGTTTCACTTAAATTTCGATCCCGTGGAAAATAGAAAATCATCCCAACATCCAATAGGAATATTTTTTTGGGATAAAAACCTATGTGTTAATCCAAGTTGATCTCTATGTGTGTGCCAAATTTCATGAAAATCGGTTCAGCAGTTTTTGCGTGAAGGAGTATCAAACAAAGATTCAAACAAACACAAACTTTCGCATTTATAATATTAATAGGATAAAAAATATACGAACAAAAGGTTATGTGGTTGCGGCAGGATAATTATTGGTAATTTAAAACACTAAATATTGTTAAAATAATTATAATTATCCTAAATTATGTTGTAAATTAATTTATGAAAATGTTCATATTTCGTAACACCAAACTTCCAAACGCCAAAAAAGTTTTGCTAATTGCTTCATGTATTCATTTTAACACGATAATGGGCTGAGTTTCGTAAGCCCTGAAAGTGACTGGGAAAAGTTAAAAGTTACTACTTAAATACTTTTCCAGTTTATAAATAACTAGCCGACAACTCAAAACTAAAATCTCCTTATTTAATATTAGTACACCTAAATGAAACTTATTTCTATACTTACTATTCTAGTTGTTGTTCTTCTTTTTCAGTTGTATGCTTCAGACCACACAACTGAAGCAAAATTTAATGAAATACTTGATTGAAAATCAATAATTAAGTTTAACTTCAGTTATTTACCATAGTTACAATGACATAACATGTCATATGATATTTATTTTTTAAATACAAAAAAGTTTCATCGAGTTCAGTAGTTCAGTAGTTATATCGAATTTGAATGACAACTTCCATTGGCCTCGCTCGAAGTGTGATTTTTGTAACTCTTAACTTGTTGTAATCTCTTGCCACCTTACTCCCCGTGTCAAGCGCGCGTATAGAAGTTTTACTTCAAAAATACTGGTTGTTGGCCATGATAGATTAAGAAGGAAGATTGAGACGTTGAATGCTAGCTGCCAAAACCCCGTGACTCTGTTGGAGTTGTTTTAAATTTAATATCTATGTACCTCTACGTACAGCATATCTAGTAAATTGTGCTTATTCCTTCAAACTTCATTCGTTCCTATAAGCAAAAGAACGACTGAATTCTTTCCTCATTCATTCGTTCCACGTTCTAACACAATCCGTAATTCAAAGATACATCTAAATTGTACTACTTTCGATCAAAATAGAATGCATTTTCTATATCACAGGCATCATTTTACAATACACGTTCAAACTCGATAAATTTTATAAAGGAATATGTTTATCCGCCATCTTTATGTAAATTTCGATATATGACGCCATGTTTTCTAAACGCAGATATTTCCAGAACGATCGAGTTGATTCCAGGAAGCTTGGCTTAGACAACAGTATAATACATCGATCCTAATAACACTGATACGATTTATGGGTACATTTTTATCTAAATCAAAAAGTTTATCTTTGGTTATGTTTTCGAAAACACAATACCCCAAGTATACGATCCGGGTAAATAGGACATAAGAAAGGAAATAACCGTTTAAGCCTGTATATATTAAACAGATAGACATACATTTTCTACAATACATAAACTATAGTATCAGTTTTCTTTTCGGAGTAATTCGTATGTTGTGGAAGCAAAGATTAGATTAATACAGCTTTATGATATAGTTCGTCGGGCGAAAAAGACTAGTTCAGTTTCGAGTTGAGGTTGAAAGGGAGACCCACGAACTCTCTCCCGCGGATAGAAAAACTACAACTCGACAAAAGCGTTGTAACTGTTAATCACTATCAGGCTCATTATTAAACATAGATTAACTTTACTCCGAGATCTAAACTAGCATCGGTCAAATTTACGGTTTATCAGCATTTTAAGAAACACGACTTGACATATACTAGTTTAATACTTGGAGTAAAGTGAATCTATGTTTATTAATAAGGCTGTATATTATGTACTCGTATAGATAGATACATGTTATACGCAAGAAAAAGAAGTTTTATTAAATTCAAATGATCCTAAACCTATCTCCAACAGTGGATTGCAATTGACTGATGATGATGATGATGATGATTCTAAACCCTTTTATTCTATTATCTTAAGCTTAGTGTCGTGATATCTTTAATTACGAAGGAAAAAAGTGGAGTTTGAAAACATTCCTCTCGTCACAAACACTTTCGTCGGAGACAAAGCGCTCTCGAGATTGCCGTGGAAGTAATCTTCGTTCCGACGCCCGTGCGACGCCCGACGCGGACGCCCCTCGTGCAAATTAAAAACCCCCGCATTTGCATTCGGCGCGCGTGCCCAAATTAAAATTTTGAACTATTGTCTGTCTGATATATTCCTAGATATAAGGTTTAGCTTTGCTTGATGAAACTATTAAATATACTGGCTTTGCCTGCGACTTGTGCAGGCGCGTGAAATTTTGAAGTATAAGTAAATATCGGGGAAGTAACTTTCTCTCACATGACACTACTGCAGCAACAGCTGTGCTGTCGCAATTCGTGCGGTTGAGTATCTATCTGACCGTGATTAGTTTATGTGATTTAAAAAAACCGGCCAAGTGCGAGTCAGACTCGCACACCGAGGGTTCCGTAGGAACGGGAGGTATGAGCAAAAGTTATAGACGTTGAGAAAATTACACTTCCTTGCGACAAACTTATATATGCGGGTGCTTGCATACATTTAGTATGAAACGAACTACATGCATAAGTTGGTAATGATTTTTCCAGTGATATAAATTTTATTTACCAATTTTTAGATTTATTCCTATATGTATAATGTAAGGTCTTGCTTCTTGCCAAATTTCAGAATTATAGCTCAACGGGAAGTAGCCTATAGGTTTTCGAAAAAGTGCGTTTTCATACAAAATTTGTGCATAAATGGCTATAACATTTTATTGTGTTAACTTAGAAGTGTGATTTTTTCAAGGCATCAAGACGTAACTAACCTCCGTATTTGACAAAGATTTCGGCTTAATCCCTTCAAGCGTTTTAAAGAAAAGGGTCTTGACAGACGTACAGACGGACAACAAAGCGATCCTATAAGGGTTCCGTTTTTTCTCTTTGAGATACGGAACCCTAAAAATATAGATAGTGAAAATACTTATTAATAGATAATATGAAAGTGGCCTAACTGAACTTTTGCCGTCCAAAAAAAGATAAAAAATTATTTTAACAAATATCCGACTCGATTCTTGACCCATGGTTGCTTAATTTAAACGATAACATTATTTCTAATAATCTTTTCAATTGTTTAAATCAATTTATAATAATATTTATGTTACCTGTGTACATTAACTATTAAATAAAATAAAAAATATTTTGATCAATTTTAAATTAGTAAAGTTTTTTTAGTATACGAGGGTGAACGAGCAGTCGGCCAGGACTACCGCCGACGCCCGTAATCATCCACTTGATTGTATACAGACGCGCCCTCCTTTCTCTCCCCTTCTCGGGCCACCGGATATTTCTGCACCGCACGAAACGCGCCAGCATAGCTGTCACTACGCTATTATCGTGTGAGAGAGATCTCACCGGTCGCGCCGGCCGGCGGCTGCTTGCATCTCTGACAATGTAAAGAAAATTAATCTTACTAAGATTATAAACGTGAAAGTTTGTATGTTTGTTTGTTTCTTTGTTTGTTACTCCTTCACGCGAAAACTGCTGATGAAAAAATAAAGAGCAACTTGGATTAACACAGGTTTTATCCCGAAAAAAATATCCTATGGGGTGCCATGGGATGATTTTCTGTTTTCCACTGGATCGAAATTTCGCGGGTAAAACCGTGGGGCGCAGCTAGTTGTTTATATTTATCGACAATGGCCAATAGAGCCATTAAGTCTCTATTGTTACATCTATAATGTCTTTGTCTACAAATAAATGAACTATATTGAATTGTTCCTATTTTCTGTCAATCATATGAGTCTGTGTTGTTACAGGTTACTTCGGTAAATACTTGAACAAATACAACGGGTCGTACATCCCCCCCGGGTGGCGCGAGTGGGGGGGACTCATCATGAACTCCAAGTACTACAACTACAGCATCAACATGAACGGGAAGAAGATCAAGCACGGAGATGATTATCTGCGGGTGAGTTTCTTTTTGGGCCTTTTTGACGTGATAACGTCTTATAAATCGATAGAGCAGGCTGTTCCAAAAAACTTGACAACATGCGGCGTTACCTAGTTCATAGTTGTCAAATGTACATTGTACATGTCCTGTTTTGAATGAATGATTGACCGAACAATATTACGTTCCGTAAGCACATTGCTGTTGAATTGTATGTTATTAGTTATAGGATTATTTGCAAAATAAAGGAACAAAAAATTTAAATTGGACCAGTTACATGTTCCCACGGTCAAACTTTAGATCCGATGGCCCTTGGTCACATCTAATGAAACCACGGTAAGGTTTCTCTATATAGTTTGTGGGTAAGGTTTGGATTTGTGCAAGCTATAGCGCGATGTAGGATACGTGATAACGCCATCTGTTATGCATTAGACGAACTATATATCTGCTATACAAATAACTTGCAATCTAACATACCATTTCCAATTACCTCTTTCTCTATATACATACAAATCTATTAAACAAATGAAATTAAAATTTTCTTTTGAAAAATGCTACCATTCCATCAGTATTTTCTTAAGACGTTGTCACGTTCAACTATCGTCAGTAAATCGACTTTACAGACAACCGATGTTTTTTTTTTCAAATTTTGCGGAAAAAATGGACGATTGGGTCTCTGTGTTGTGGTCAACAATGTACCAAAGTGGATGCCTGCCGACGGACTCCAATGTAAGAGGTATATGTGAGCCATTTGGTGACTATCGACGCCCATAAAAATCCGAATAAACCTTATGCCGGCAGACGTATGAAGGGACACTGTGAACCCACCGCACTCGCGACAGCATAGCCGTCACTTCAGAGAGAGCAAGCGGCACCTCGTCGATCACAATAAAATGTAAATGGTGTTACTATCACCGCGAATTCCTCCTAAGCGTTGTGACCGATTTTCATGAAATTTTCTGTGTCTATTCGGTAGGTATGCGAGGTCGTACAGTATATTTTATCCCGATATTCTTGGGATGGAAGCCGCGAGCGCAACTTGTATTTATTTATAATGTTTGCTGTCGATTTCAGGACTACTATCCAGATCTAATAGCAAATGATTCGATAGCGTTTCTGCGATCCTCCAAGCAAAGGTTCTCCAGGAAGCCTGTGCTGCTGGTGATGTCGTTCCCTGCGCCGCACGGTCCGGAGGATTCCGCTCCTCAGTACTCTCATCTGTTCTTCAACGTGACCACTCATCAGTAAGTAGACAATCCAGTAGAGCTTGAAATTAAGTAGGAAAAACATCAATTAGTCTTAGGTTGAAATAGGTTTTAGTAAAACTAAGCCGACAAAGTATATTTTAAATAATCTGATGTATACATTTTGTTTGATTCAAAATGTTATTATTAAGTGATTTCTTCAAATCATTTCATTTCAATTCTGAGCATGTTTAAAACTATGTACCTAATTATAATAATATTTATCTACACTAATGTTGTAACATTCTACCTATGTTTTCAATACTTGACTTATAATAACTACTATTATAGCTCAGGCAACAAAAAACTCAATTTAAACAATTTGACATGATGTTATAATATCCAAATCGATATCGTAAAATCTCATTATAACACTGTGTGAGAGCGAGAGAGAGAAAGTGAGTGGTGAGAGAGCCTTATGAGAAAATCCTTAACAGCGCGCGCTCGCTCCTGATTGGCCCTGCGCGCGCTGCAGCTGCGCTCTCATTGGTTAGATTTTAATGTCGTCGAGTTCGCTGTGACGTAGACATGAATTTAATGTTTCGCAATATTTTATTGATTGATTAATTGCATTAGTGAAGATAAAGTAGTGTATGCAACTGCATATAACACGCGTTCGCTCGTTTCAAAAAATCACACTCGTGTTTTAATACCCTTCATTATATGACAGTTGCATAAACTACTATTAAGGTCATGAATATAGAAAAATGGGTCTATAACGAATAGAGTATCGCATGGCCTTAGAATTACTATGATACAAATGACAATAGCGTCATGTGGTCAAAAAATCATGTGGTTAAATATACACATTCTGTATATTTAACCACATAATTTTTTGACCACATGACTTATTTTATCAAAGTTTCGATCACTTTACTTCGACCATGGTCACGACCCATGAAGAACAATTGTAAGACTGTTAGGCGTGCGTTTGAAATGGTGAGTGCATTCCTGTATTTTACAGTGGTAATAAATAGCAAATAAAATGCCATTCCGACTCGGCGAACGACTTAAGATAACCACAACCATGTCATTTTTATTTTAGTTAGAAAATGCCAATGCAACTCTTAGGGCCTGTCCACATGCACACGGTACGGCGCCGTCGCCGTATTCACGGTGCCCACTGTGCCGTACGCCGTGAATACGCCGCCGTATTCACGGCGCACGGTGCCGTATTCACGGCGTACGGCGCCGTATTTACGGCGCACGGCGCCGTATTCACGGCGAGGGCACCGTGGCACGGTGTCGTCGCCGTGGTACATAGTATTATTATTATTATTATTATTATTATTATTATTATTATTATTATTATTACATAGTATAATCAAATATAGACTCAATTTGTATGACAACTTGTAATACTTGTAAATTGTAACTTTTTATACGATTGTAAAAATGTGGACGCAATGTGTCAATGTAAAGTAAACATAGTCTTTATGTTTATTTGAACATTAATACAATACGTATTGTAATAACCAATTTGCGTACCGTACGAATAAAAAATTGATTACTGCATATAAAATGAATATATATTTTTTTTTATGGTATAAGGGGGGCAAACGAGCAGTCAGTTCGACGTGCTTTAAATGTTTCGCTCTTAATTACTTCCAACGACGATATCGCAAAAACTATTCGTCTGATTGTTATACTGTAAAAGGCAATTTTAATCTGTATTTAACGCCTAAGCTAACTAACATACTCATTTAGATAAGCATTAATACTGAAGTAAAGAAAATAGCTTTGAAAACAACTTAACGTTTTTAATTAACATTTTGATCATAAAAGAGCTTATAGTGAGTTAACCTTAAAATCTAGACATATGCTATCGAAGACTTTTTTTTAGAACTTTTAGAGTAGAACATTTTTGTCATACACGATTTTTGCAATACTTTCACCGTTTGTCTAGCGCACGCAAGGAAAGCTCTAAATTATTACATTTTTCCCCGTTTTCGAAACATTTTTATATGCTGTTCGGCTCTTATTACTCATGGCATTGTGCCAACACATATTCATTAAAATAATCATTTATTAAATTGTAATAGTCGAACAATA
>LUGF01050907.1:50122-61787 GCA_001625245.1 Calycopis cecrops | reverse complement strand
TTACAGTGACAGATTGAAAACCATTTTCTTCTAATGTCTTATGTCTAACTCAAGTTTCAGTCCTTTGTCTTAGCAGATTATATGTATGATGAAACTCGAATTTTAGTTTTTGTAGTGAAGAAGCACGTCATTTAATTCCTAAAGTTAAGGAATATTTTGGTGACGGAACATTTGCTAGTTGTCCGTCTCCATTTAAACAATTATATACTCTGCATGGTAACATGAATAGCACAATGGAAACAACTAACATTAAACCTTTAATTTTTGCGCTAATGTCAAATCGAAAGGAAATTAGTTATAATGTTCTTTTTAATTTAATAAAATCGAAATACTACAATTCGCTCCACTGAAATTTCATTGTGATTATGAATTGGGGCCGATGATCGGCATTTTAAAATCATTTCCCGACATTGTTGTACGGGGATGTTACTACCATTGGACCCGTAACATCTGGAAAAAAGCCAAAGCCCTTGGATGTTCTAAAACTATGTCTGATAGATGAATTGTAGCCATGACAGCAGTTTTACCGCTTATTCCAGAGGATAAAATTTTAGAAGGTTTGATTACATAAAACAGGAATCTAATAGTAATTGTGCAATTCGTAAATTCCTCAAGTATGTAAAAAAATATTGGCTCAAAGTTCATACCTTTAAAGTATTCAGCGTTTTTGGAGAACGTCACCGGACTACTAATTCTTTAGAAGGTTTTTATTCAAAAATAAACAAATTAATAAACAAGAATACGGTGACAGTCACGCGTTTGCTTAACGTTTTGCATAATATACCTATCGTTTCTATCTTTAAAAACTTCTGCAAAACGAAACAAAAATCAAATCGCAAACGACGAATTTATTTTGCAGGTACAAATGGAGTTTTAATTATAATATATTATATTAAAAGAATGTTGATAGAACATTTATTTACTTATTTACTTTGGAGATAGTAAGCGTCCCAATACATTTTATAGCTCTAAACTTCGAATACCTCCATATACTGGAACAGTTTTTATATATTCATACCATTCAAATAGATATTATTACATCACTAGGTACGGTAGTGTGGATATTAAAAAATACCCTTCGCACCACCAGTGGTGCAAGCCGGTGGTGTCATGGGTCCGAAACGGGCAATCCGACACGACCGGTGAGAAATCAGGCGCAGAACCGACGGCTTAACGTGCTCTCCGAGGCACGGGGGTGTATCACCGCCAACTTCCTGACTCCGGACTGTTATTAGAAATTGAAAAATCCCAATAACAATTTTTGATCCGACCCGGGATTCGAACCCAGGACCTCACCGTCTGTGGTTGAACACGCTTACCACTAGACCACGAGGCAATCAAGGCTGTGTCAGGTACAACAAAGGTTAGTTGCTCTTTCTGACATTAGTTAGCTACCAATAGGGCTGCGTCAGGCCAATAAAGTTATTATTTGTAAGAGCAAGGGGCATTGCTCTCATGTTCTATCTATGACACATTTGATAAGAATAGGAGTAGCCATAATTTATAAATTTGCAGACCATCTATGTGATTACCTCATAAGCTATAAAAATAAAATAAAATCTCGTCGTTTAATATTGATGGTAATGACGTTCTGTCCATCTACACAATAATCACAATGTATACTTATTACTAGCGGACGCCCGTAACTTCGTTTACGTGAATTCGTATTTTTACCGCAGTCGGTTAAAGAGTAGTCTGTAGTCCTCCTTGTCAAATGGACTAACTAATACTGAAATATTTTTTCAAATCGGACCAGTTCCAGAGATTAGCGTGTTCAAACCAACAAACACTTCCGCTTTATATTATTGATATAGATGTGCAGGGGTGTTGTAACGCTGACATTTGTTATACAGATGGCGTTGGAACTTGACGTGAGCCGCGTCGACTGGCACATGTTGGTGAACAACGGCCGAGCGCGCACGTTCTACGAGCGGCTAGGCGCGCGCGACTTGCACGTAGAGGAGGGACGCACGGCGATGCGGCTCGACCGCGACCGCATCGAGGCGGTGGCAGCGGGCCAACTGCTGCCGCGCAAATAGCCACGTCTGAAAGTTCATAAGCGCGTACGAACGCTCGTAAGCGCCTGCGACAGGTCGGATGCGCGTGCGACCACTGGTAAGCGGGAGCGACCGCTCGTAAGCGCGTGCGACCGCTCATAAGCGCGTGCGACCGCTCATAAGCGCGTGCGACCGCTCATAAGCGCGTGTGACCGCTGTTAAACCTACGTCAATGTCCTTTTTATAATAATTTTTTTTAATTTTGTACAAAATAAAGGTAATATAATTCAACTTTAAATAAAATAATATTATGTTTAAAGTAAAACATACACTATTTTTTATTTGGTGACGTATTTTAGGGTTCCACATCTCAAAGAGAAAAAATGGATCCCTTATATGACGAACGACTTTGTCGTCCGTCTGTCTGTACGTCTGTCCAGACCTTTTTCTCTAAAGTGCGTGAAAGCCAAACACTGAGTTTTGCTACTTCTTGTAAACACATTTACAATCACAATATTAATCACATTTTACACACACACAATTCTAAGTCAACGCAATTCAAACTACAGCTGCTTATAAACAAATTTTGTATGATATGACACGTTTCCTTAAACAATACTTAAGTATAAATACAGATATATGAGCTAATAATAAATATTACACTACTGTACATAAACTGAATATTACACAAGTGCGAAACACTGTCGGGTACAAAACTATTCAGTAGCCGCTTGCACAGTTGGGATTTGTTAGGTTTTATGTTTTTCATACCAAGTTCCCCTATTAAATACCCCAATCGTGGGGTTTGGTGAGATAAAAAGCAATTAGAACCTCACAAATTTGTTTTAAAAATCTGCCACTTTGTTTTTAATGTTTTAATGTACCTGGCGATACTCGCTTTATTAACATGAGTTTAAAAATTTCATGTAAGTACCTAATCGAAAATCCGTACATACGTGCCAACTCTAAAAACTCGAAAAATACAAACCTGTCTCTAACGTAGCAGGGTAGAGATTTAATTTTAATTAATTACAAAATTACTAATTACTTAGTACTAATTACTTGTTATAATTATTAATTACCTCTGAGAACAAACAGAATTTAATGAAGATGCGAACAGAAGCTGAGGCACGCTCCAAACGCCATCTCATTATTATCTCCCGACGCCCCCCAAATTAAAACGTAACGAAACATCCAATTTGCATACCTCGAGCCGCACGTCTATTTGTCTCTGACGGATGAAGGCATCATTTAGACGTTATAGCCTGCGAGCCCGTGACGGATTAACGCAACCTAATTCCTCTCGGGCGATTTCTCGGAAAATGTTTCAGAGAGTTGTATCATATAGAAAATTGCAGCAGCTGATAACACATATTTTATTTAACAATTTCCACTCAATTGAAAATTTCCGAGATAGTGGATGATAAATATAACGTAGGCGGTAAAGCTTTACGGCCAGTTACGGTGTCACACGATTTTACCCCAAATTTTTTCATACCTCTTATTGACTTTAATTAGTAAACTACAAAAATAACAAGACAAGTTCTGGGCGGTATAACTATAGTCGTAGACAGATTGTCGGCTGAATTGTGAAAAAGGGCTCTGAATGGCGTCGCCTATACCTACACTCGTAAGTAAGATGAGACTTTCAATTACTTTTAAATTTAATCAACCCAACATTGCCAAATCTGATGGTGAAATATCAATAAACATATTTTTATTCTACGACTAGATATTTTCCCAAAGAGTAAATGTAGGATGAAATTAGTACCAGGCTCATGGTCTACAAGATGGATCTGAAACATTATACGCGCGACGAAATTTCACATTTAATATAGAATACTGTATACTGTATACTGTATACCATAGGTATAAACTGATGGTCCATGGAAACCGTTCTGAAGCCACAACTAGAACCATGTAGGCTTTGGAACACCGCAGAGCATTCGCGAAGTTTGCTTGAGTTAAATGTAGCAAATATTAAAGTTATAAGATAATTGCGATGTAGTGCTGAGTTGTGTGGCGCAGGGCGCAGGCGCGGGCCGCCGGCGGCTGCGAGCGGCAGTGGCGAGCCCCGAGCGGACCGCAGCGGCCGTCCACACGCGCGCCGACCGCGCTCCCGCCGCGCAGTGTGTGCCCGCCCTAACGCTACAAGTATGAAACAGTGGTAGCCGACCAAATTCGCGGGCTTATTTGTTGCGTGACCTATTTAACGTGACCTTACGAAGTGCGCCCCAGCCGCCGGTCCCATTGTACCTCAGATGCTGGATAACCTTTATAATCTCTGTACACCCGCGTCGTATTTTCTAAAACGCGTTAATATAAGTCAGGGTCACCTTATTCGTCATTTTTTTTGTAATTATATACCTCTTTGTGCAATCATTTTATAGCTGTGTCAAACTTTCCCCACTTTAATCCATTTCATTTGAAAGTTAGCAATATTTGTTTATGTTCGGGTCTACACAAAATCTAATAAATTAGCAACTTCTCATTGAGAATTAAACGAGAAAGAAATTATAAAAATTTGAGTTCGTACTAATTAATATGCGAAAGTTTGTATATTTGTTTGTTACTCTATAACCCATTATCTACTGGAGGGATTTTGATGAAATTTGACACACACATATATTAAAACCTGATATAACATGAAAGTAATTTATATCCCGCCAAAACTAGTTCCCTTGGGATGTATTGTGGGTCGGGCGCAGCTGGTGGCGGGTGTTGCCATAAATTACGGAAAACATTTCCTCACCGCTTCATAAATTTACAATTATCTGACAAATAGTGCTGTACTTTTTACAATAAAACAACTATATCGGATTCTTGCGGTTTATTTAATTATTATAAATTATTCAACAAGACCGGTGTTTCAGAAGCTTGCAGAAACCAATGTAAACATAATATAATCAAATACCGAACATAAAACCTCATAACAGCAAAACAAAACTTTTTGCGTTTATCGAATTTTTAGTAAAAGGTAGTGTCCACACTGCGTGCTTGCCACACTGCGTGCTTGCACGCAGCCAAAATGGGCCAGCACGACCGGGGAGGTACCTCTCGCTTATACGAGACCGGCGCGGCGTAAAGTTACAGCTGCGCTGTCGCGCTTCATACGGTGTGTAAGTAGCCGGTGGCCTATGGAGGTGGGAGGAGAAGGACAGCACATCTGTATAGCCTCTATGCGGATTCCTATGAGCGTCGGTAGTCACAAAAAGGCCCCGACTGCTCGTTTACTTCCATATACCATAAAAAAAACGGAACTACTAAATAATAGTAGGTTTTTCTAATAACATGTGACATCAGGACGTCAGCTGTCTTCGCGGTCCACTCGTTACCATGGTTGCTGTACAGCTTCTGAAATGTCGAACTTTTTGAATAAGGAAACAAACCGCGATAAAATCTTTTAAAATTAACAGTTCTCTTTTCCATGTGACCAGTAACCTTAGAGTTACCATGTTCGTCTAGGACTGGGGAAAACTGATGTGTGACCACGGGATAATAAGTGGGTTTACAGCGATATTCAGAGGAATTTCATGTGATTGGATTTTAAATGGAATATACCTTGTGTAGGAAGAGGTACTTGTGAGAGGTAGATTAATTGCTGCAATATAGCAGCATTGGACCGGCGCCTCCATGTCCATGGAGGTACCTCTCGCGCAAATAACAACGGCGTCATGAGTAGTAGTGTGTAAGTAGCAGGCGGCCCATGGAGGAGGGTGGAGGACAGAGAGTATCGCATCTGTACAGCTTCTATGCGGATGTTTATCGGCGTCGTAAAAAAATCACTATCAAAATTCTAGCAGAGTCTAACGATATCCCTCATTGTACTACGATCTGTAGAGCTATTTAGACCATAAAACATACCCAAAAAATGTAAAAATGTAGTCACAATGTATGTGGGATCCATTTCCAATCATTCGATACCTGTATTGGTGGATACGAAGTAGAATAATCAGGATTAAAATGAGTAACAGCTTGTCAATAAACAAATGTAGACAACCAATAAGCACATGCACATAGATAATACACAGTATATTACCTATATTGTCTACATGTCTACATTATTATACAAACATATCGGTCTCGGGCGGTCTACCCTCGGGCACGGTCAGGTAACATTCCCTATTTCCCCTATTTGTATCTGTACGTCGGCACTCATTTGTCAGCCCGTCATCCGCAAATATGTCACGATTGTGATAAAGTATTGTTATGAGTCAATCAGGAGAGCCATTCAGAGGATTTCGTGCGTGGGACTTTCGGGGAGTGGACGGAACATATATCAGCGTTTTAGTGTTGTACGTAACTTGTTATCTAATACTTCTTATTGAATATAATACAGATACGAGTCTTCGTACTAGGTCTCCTAATGGGCCAGGCAAACAATTAAAATAAATAAACATGTTATGTATACTATAAAGAAAATGAGCGCTAATCTTGTCAATTCCTCTTATACTGGCTAAGTAGTCCTTGAAAATGGAACAACATCAACAATCAACAGCCTACAACAAGTTCCTAAGCTCCGTGTAAATTTGCGAGATTTTAGTGATATTTGAGCTCTTTTTTGTCTGCCAATCAGATGCTCTTAATGTTCTATTATATTATTATTTTCAATCCTAATTGTTCGAGTTAGTACCCGCCAATGCCGGCATATACTCGTATGATTCGAAACGAAACCCACTCAATATGTGCCTACGGATACCGGTATCCGTTTTCAATATGTTTGTATATAGTGCCTTCCATGTTCATAGGGTTCCTTCTCATGTTTTACATTTATGTATAAAAAGTAAGTAAACATTTTACAATATTTATCACACCGCACGTAACAAGGTATGTTAGTCTGTACCAATGAAATATGACGACTCCCGACCTCAATGCAGTCGCGCTTGTAAACGGATATGAAGATGTTAATCTCGGGTTGGCTCGGGGATGACAGACGATGTTTGTGGAGCCCCCCCCCCTCGCCCGCTGTGTATTTATTCGCCGCAAATGGGCCCCAGACGGCTCTATCCCTGTTATTTACAATGTGGCTCAATTTACATGATATCCCAGTTTGCATGTAGAGATCAGCGGTCTCGACTGTCGGGGTTCAGAAAGAGGTTAATGATGAAGCCAATATCTCCATTACTGTTATTGTAAGCACAATTTTACAAATATCATTTGTGTTGCTGCAGAATTGGAAATATTACTGCTATTGTTATTTTCTCGTAAGAGGTTTTCTCTAACGGGACGTACCTAGAGTGAAATTTCAAGCATTTTATTTTTAAAAGAAACTATAGAGTCGTTTATTTGCAAATTTATTTTCAAATACAATTAAAAGCAAGTAATGTTTGTTCTTCTCATATGTTTGTAGAATCTCAAAATTCATAAGCGCCTTATCATGATAAGAATGAAAAATGTTAAATTTACCTACAATTCGATTAACCTTTGGTAATTTTTTTTTTAGCAAACCTCCGTTTTCAGTCTTAACAAACTGTAGAAACATAAAATATTATTTAAATATATGTGATGTATATCTTACTCACAAACGCTAACTTATTTTAAATCCTACGACTTCAACGAGTGGGAGTTTTGTTGTAAGGGTATTTTCTTTTAAAGTACAGCGGAAAAACGAATAGTAGCAGCCATTTTCACATCGAGAGACGTCCAGAGACACCCGCATAGAGGCTATACAGGTGGGTTGTACTCCTTCCTCCTCCTTTTCTCCCTGGGCCACGGGATACTTAAACACCGCATTAAACCGGACAGCACGGCTGTCACCGTACGTCGGTATCATGTAAAGCTACGTACCTTCCCGATCGTGCCGGCCTTAGTCGACCGCAATGTAGCACTACCTCTTACTGAAGACTTAACTAGAACTACGTTCTAAAAATAAAGTGAGTCTTGTTCAATGTCTAACAAATATTATATTTTTTATAGCTTTAGGGCGCTTGCAAAGAGAAACCTGTACGGCTCGGTACTGGTAACATTGCAATATTACCGGTACCGTACAGGTTTTGTCGGTACCGGTGACCTGTATCTCTATGTAAGCACCCACAGGCTGCAAACTGTCAGTCTTATTGGTGACTATGGACTCTAATGCATAAATACTTTCCTCATCTCCATCCAGTGGGCCACCAAAAACCCGCAACACGACAGGTATCGCCACAATGCAGCATGGCACTACCTCCTTTTTTTTGGTAATACAGGGGAATGCCTTTACGCACGCTACCCAAGAGCCGGGGTAGCTCAATCGGGTACAGTGTCGGGCTCAGTGTACAACTGGGTTGCCATTACCGACTAAACCCCTGCGGGTGCCTTCAGGCGCTATAATTGGAGGGCCCCGGATCTGAAAGCAACAGGGCGCCTCCAGCAACAGGACGGCCTCGGTGAAAAGGCCAGACTCCTCCTCCATGGACGCATCCAGAGCGGGCAGTGAAGCCCACTCGACGCGTCCCCACCCGGAATCCCTCTTGGTTCACCATGGTTGTCCAAGCCACGGTTACTAAGCCCCCTCACCACGACAAGGTGGAGACCCGTCGAGGGGGATGGCACTACCTCCTGCATTAGTCCTGATGATGATGGTACCTTAATTTATGTTTCAAATCAGAATATTTATGAAATTTAATAAACTTGTTATGACAGTCGTAAATTTAAAATGTTAATTAAATACTTTTTCTGTTGTACGTCTGCCCTGCGGATAATAATGAACGCCGCGGCCGCCGCAGATGAACGTGGCGCAAACAAATATGGCGGTTTCAGAAATAGCGATACAAAAATCTAAATATCATTTGTATTATATCACTATTTCTATCACTAATTACAGTAAAGCAACTTTAAAGGATTTTATCACGTGGTCACTACTCACTATAAAGCAGTTGAAATGTCGGGCTTGTGAAATAATTAAATAAAATCCATTATAGGTTTATTATTGTATTGGGAGCATTTTTTACGTTATTGTTATTTTTCTGTACTCGGTTTGCTCTAATGACTTGTACCTACATAGGGCCGGCACGACCGAGGAACCTTTTAGTAATGAAGCAGCGTGAAGTAATGGATATGCTGACGTGATTCAAGTTCATATTATATAAAACCTAATCAGAACAGTTACAACAGTGCAGAGTTTCAAACAAATTGTGTTTTAATTTTTAAATAAGTTTTGCTACAAATGTCCAAAGTCCACATGACGGTCATGATCCGCTCCATGTGCCAAAGGTTCAAGTCAGCGCCGAGGCCAATTTAGCTATCGCAGGTGAGCTGCCCCCGTAGAGCCAGGGGGTAATAGACATCTTATGCCCGATTTACACGTATTAAGTAGTTAAGTAGTTAACTAAATTTTAACTAAATTTTAAGTACTTAATTGCATGTAAACAGATAATTTAGTAGCAAGTTGCAACTAAATTATCTGTTTACATGCAATTAAGTACTTAAAATTTAGTTAAAATTTAGTTAACTACTTAACTACTTAATACGTGTAAATCGGGCATTAGGCACTGTGGCTGTAACAATAATACCTAAATTATTAGCCATTACATAATTTCACATATCGGGAGCATCTCTCCCATTTGTGGGAGGGACGAGGGCTGTACGTCCATTTGGACCCAAACTTACCCTCATCGCTCGCCGACCACTGGTGGCAATCTTAGTAATCTGTATTGGGCTCTTCGCTTCTACAACTTAAAAGAAAGAGATTTTTTATCGCGGATTCTTAAAAGCGTTAACCTAGTACATTACGAGCGCATTTTAGGGTCGGAGGCCGAATTTAAAACGGTATTAATGGACAGCGCGACCTCTGAAAGCTTTTGGTCACATTTTGTTGTCGCGTATTTTATTTTGACGAGCTAACAGCGTCCCACGGCCAATAAATTTAGTGGTCCATTTTACGGAAAATCACATCAGGGGGTTTAGGCTTTGCCTTAGTCATCTAAATATATGTCTAGATGTGTTAAATATAAAAAATAAATTATCTCGCGAACGCCTGAAAAGCAGCGCTCTTTTGCTACAAACATTTATATTATTAACAAATATCAATTACTCGTAACTCGTTCGAAACATCAATTCATTCTATGTAATTTGAAGTGTTATACCGTACCTAGTACCTAGCTGCTTTATTATGGAATTAGATATATACCCGCGACTTGAGTTACATTTGTTATTAGCCCAAACAATCGCCGTTTTAGTCTCGTGCAGTTCTTTCATTTAAAATAATTATAACATCATCTACTGTTAACATGCAAATAATAGTAATAACATACAAAAAGCTCATTTCAAAATAATTGTACGTTGGATCGAAGCGTGTCTAATGTCTATATCATCGTGTATCTCGTCATATCTCTTGTCTAAGAATTTTAACAGTATACAGGTAAAAAGTTTAAATAAAATTAATTGCTGTTATTAGTTAAATCTAACTTGTACGATGTACATGTGTATCAATGTCGTGAGAATTATCTTTAAGAATTTCATGAGCGTTGGTTTTTTTTCGGACCTGAACTTTTGCTGTGGAAGCGAAGAGAAGACCAATACACCTCCACGGATTGCTATAAGTACTCGTCCCCCCCCTTTACTCTCTGGCGGGTTAAAAGACTTGCGCGTGATCTTAATATATCTAACCGGTACGGCAGTTTTATTTGAGCTCTGAAGGTGTCATTCGGACTCTTTGTAGTCGAACGTGTGTGCTTTTGTCTGACCTGACGTGTGTCTGAGTTGTAGTGTATGTTTCGCGTCCGTCCCCGGGGACGCCTGCGTGTGCCTACACCGCGCGTGCGGCGGTGTCGTGTGGTTGCCGTGATGGGGATGTGTTCGTCCGATAGATAGTGTCGGGACGACGACCAGTGGTGGTCCCGTAGTTTGGATCGACGTTTGTGACGAGAGGGCTGCGGCAACGGGACAACTGATCTACTTCGATCGACTTCGATCGGTTGTTGTTGTCTTTGAAGTGGCCCCTGATTTCATCACTCGTTTCCTTTTCAATTTCAATTCGTCGACAAAGTCGACATTGCGTACCACGGACAACCGGAAGATATTCGCAGGAAACGTTTTTGCACTTTTCCATCTCGTCTATCGTGAACAAATAATACGTTGAAATCTGATAGTAACGGGCGGATACATACCATAAAGAGCGTGAGCTTATGTCTGAGTATCTTACTTCTAGGGAGGAGATCTTTGATGAGGAGTTTCACCTCGTATATTATAGTTGTGCAACGTATACTAAATCCTTCGGATAACAGAGAGAGGAGTTGCTCAACTTCCCAATCTACCTTACATTGAAATTCTAGTGCGTCGGCTAGTAACTGTTCAGATCGGCTTAGTAAGCCTGAGTAGGAGTCTTATTTTATACTTGTTGATAAATATTGTTCCTGTTTGAGTTCCGGTCTAGGATGCTAAACCTTCAAACCATTTTGTGAAGTAAAAATGAGCTGATGATTATCCAATACTTGATTCAATCGTAAAACATAACCGAGAACCATCTTAAATCAAACAAGAAATCTATACCCATAGAATCGCGAAAAAATTACAGTATCCCAATTGAATATAGGTAAAATGTATATTATAAGGTGAAACAAAAAGTGAAAAAGTGAGAGTAAAGGAGCAGAAAGTGTCGGATCGATCCGGTTATTCAGGGAAGGGTCCCGTTTGATCCGGCGCGGCGAGGCGAGCGGGTCATCGGCGCGGCCAGGCGTGGCGCGGCGGGC
>LUGF01050907.1:31026-45920 GCA_001625245.1 Calycopis cecrops | reverse complement strand
GAGCGTCCGGGCGGGGTTTTATTTGTAGTCCGGATTTTGATTTGATTTATTTGATTTTTGAATGATTGATTTGATTCAAAAAACTAAGACTAAAAATTTCAAGTTTTGAAAGAAATGCTTATGGTTACTGGAAGTATTTTTTTTAAGTTCATCAGTCAGTTTAAAATAGCATTAAAATAAATAATAATTGATTTATGACCATTAAAACTATATGTTATTCTTCTGAGTATCTTATGAAAAATACTATGTATTTTCTAACGTCCGGGTTGGAAGCTCAGAAATCCGGGGTTCTTACGTGCCTTGACAGATTTTTGAGATGGCAACCCTACTTTTACTAAATATCTTATATCTCTGATTTCACATTACCGAAATCCGTAAAATTTTCAGTGATACCATAATATTATATATAACATTAATTGATACAACTTTCATCTTATTACTGTATGTATGTGCCCAAGAATGTATGAAAGCGTGTGCATGAAAGCTCTTTTGAATTGGTTATTATTATTGAAGGTGATAATGGAGTCGGAACCAGCTCGAGCTTCGGCTGAGCGTGATGCAGGCCTCGAGCGTTATCTAAACACATTGAAACATTTGTGTGAAATCGGATAATAAAAAAAAATATTAAAAAAACAAAAAGCCCGTCCGATTGTCTTTAATATAAAAGACAACAACTAAAAGAATGAGAACTTTCGCTTCAACAGACGGGTCCTTAATAACGACTGTTGAGGCAGCTCTTTTGTTTTCTAATTATTTTTATTTATTTTATTTTATGAAGTTGAGATAACAGGAAAGTAAAATTAACAATCATGATATTTTGTTGAAAGAATTATTTTTTTTTATTTATGCTTTACTGAAACTTAATAAAACAAAAATGTGACGTCAAACAGTTCAGCCGTCAGGCTGTAGACAGTAAGGCATTCCAAATAAATAGACATACATACACACACATTTCATAAATATTACCTTTCTTCTAACGCAGTCGGGTAGGTTGATACCATGCAAACTAGTCAATCGACGTCAAGAACATGCTTCATCAAAATTCTACGGAATACTAAATTGAATTGTTACCTGCTACGAGATACGTAGCCTGTACGATAACCGTCAGCGATCGTTTGATATTTTGAGATTTATGGTATCCTGTATCCACCCCGGATATATTATGCTACTATAAATCTAAAAATAATTTTATAATGAATCTAGAAATGGTTCAATCTGTCATTTCATATGTGATTTTTTTAACGGGCTATGCCTACCACTCACCCCCGACGCTGTTACTTGGACCCGCAACGAATTTAATCAGAAGAAAATAGGAGGAAAAAATCATTGATACACCCAACTATATTATCCGACCATACATCTGGTGGATCAATAACCCGTCATATAATTTACGAGCTCCCTCAGGGCTCCAGAACCTCCCCCGAGAGCAAATTGCCTGAGATTATTGAATAATAACAGTGGGAGTGGATGCGACGTACAGGCGTATGAAGTTAGGTTGATAAATAAGAGGCAACAGTAAAAGTAACAGTACTTACATATAGTTTAGTATTTTCAAAATAAATTATAAATAATCCAATTTATTTCAGACATAGTCCATAAGGTGTTAGTAAGAGTAGATACATAATTTAGGTTTGTGCAGTCATTGATCATTTTGATTCATTTGCTATAATATTATATTAGGTATGTATATGTTTTGTAAGTGTATGTATATGTATTATGTATGTGTGTCTATGTATGAATAAATATTAATATATTGTTATTTTGTGATTACAATTATTTTTTTTTCTTTGTTCTTGTATTACTATTAATATTGTTTATTATTTTTTTCTTCTGTCTTGTTTATTTTAGTTTGTTATTTTTTTGTAGCCATGCTCTACCTTATCTAGTTTATAAGTATTTTTTCTTGCACACAAGGGTCGTCTGGAAGAAATTGATTAAAAGCAATAAGACCGCGTTTTTGTGTATATGAACATTGTAAGTAAAATGTTATCTGTATTTATTTGTATAGTAGTTTATGTGTATAATAAAGCATATTTTCATTTCATAAATTAAGACAAACTATGTTATACAATTATGAAAAAATATTATTGTATTTATTAATTTGATTAACAAAGCTGTAGACAGGAAGTGTTAAAATTTAGTCGAAAATCGAGTTCAGAGGCGTGCTGTGGGAGAGGCCGCCGTCCAACAGTTGATGCAATAGCCTGCAGCTGATGATGATGATGTATTTAACATAATATGTATGACCCGGTTTGCGGCACTCGCCACATGCACATGACCGGGCGTCCAATGGCACATAAATGGACAATCAAATTTGTCTCTAATCAACTTCAGAATGATGTTGGCTTTCCCGCAAATTCTGTGAATTGCAATTTGTTTCCGAATAACTGTGTGAAAGCCGTCGGACGAAAGCAGTTATTTTAATATAAAGTGTATAGGCTTGTGTTTGGCTGTGAGAAGTGATGACGTCGATCGTCGAAGTGACGATGGATCACGCTTGCCTGTTCACCTATTCACTTGAGATTTGAAGATTCCTACGTCATAATTATGAGGGAACACATATGCTGGCAAAGTCCACAATTTGCCGCGCGGCGGTTTCGAATCTCCTCGTTGAATGACGTATTGTATAACGATGAAGAACTTCAGAACGTCTGGCTGTCTGATGGTAGAACAGTGATGGAGGGTTTAATTGATGTGACTTTGATTTGCAACTCCGGAATGTATAGAAAAAAAACACCAAAGGGCAAGCAACTCTTCTGCGGTGTTCAAGGCTCAGGAACTTAGACACAACCAGAGAATCATCATGAAAGAGTTTATGCACTTCTTTCAATTGAGTCTAAAACTTTGAGATGGAATTTTGCCTGACCATCCCAAAAATGCGAGCAATGCTCAATAATACACAAACGAACTTGTGCTTGGTATAGATTAAGCAGCTGCTTAATCTATACCTATATCTATATCTATATTGAGATGATGCCTATCTTCCTGACAACAGTTTTAGCTTTATGATCGGTGAAAGAGCGGGTCGGTAGACATACGTTTTAGAATATAGGAGTCAGTGTGAATAGACCTCGTTATTTTGTTATTGCCATATTGTTGTCGAAATGATGCGTCATGAATAGGAGGATACGTCTCGCTCGCTCGATGGATCGCTCGAGGAGAATTAATCTATGCAGATGTTTATGGGCGTCAGTACTTACCAAATGTATTTGGCTGCTCGTTTATAGACATAACACGGGTGATATAGAAGTATAAACATAAAGGTTTCTTAAAATGCTGCACAGCACACAAAAGTGGACAAGGCTAATTAGTGGCAGCTACGCTTTGCTGTGACACGTATAGCATGTTAGCTGATGTGAAATGATAATATTATTCCCTGCCTAACGCCGGTACACTACTAAAGAAGTTTTCACTTCAATACTAATAAAGATAATAAAACTTCATATTGTCATAACTCTACCACAAAAAGTGTTTCATTAAACAGCCAACATATCCTTGTGCGTAAATATACAGAACGCGGCTAACTGGGTCCCCGCAACCTTGTACTCAGTGATTAGTTTCCCCAACTTGTATACAAGGGAAGTAGAACTTTCATACTTAAAGTTTCTCACAAGGAAGACGTAAAACTTATATTACCATCCGCCGCTAGTTAACGATATTCCCATCGAGTGCTGGAGCGGGAACAAACTGGCCGTGATTCACTTTGCGAGTTTTTTTATTAAATTTACATCGAATATCGGGAAGTACCTGTCCTGAATAACTTGAGGATCAAATTAGATTCATGGAAGTTTGATCAAGCGACGTCGATTCTTATGAAAATATTATCAATTGACTGATCATAAGATCACTGATCAATGTCAAATGGAACATTTAGATGATTTATTTGTCTGCTTTTTATAGTATAGAGGAACGTATGAGTGATCGTAGCCATTTTAGGACTACCGACGCCTATTATAATTATAATTAAAATTGTAATTTATATTGTATAAGAATCTACGAAGGACCGATCGTAAGTCGCACCCTGGAAAACATTCCAAATACTATTAAAAGGGTACTTACAATTGATCCCTCTCATCAAATTCAATAATGTTTTAGTCAAATGTAAAGAAGCCCTTACCTAGTAGGACTTGTAGTAGAAAATTAATACATCTTTTAAGAACACAGCATAGAAACTTGCGAAAAGACTATATGTAATTTCAATCTTTTACTTATATTTCAACCTCGATCTAGGGCTTGTTTTTTGAGATCTTAAAAATAATATACACCGCGATGTATCTACTATCTAGGTCACAGGTTTGGACATATAGGATTACCATAGGCGCGATGCAAATTATTGCAAAGCCAAAGACTTTATTTGATATTTTTATGTCTGCCGCACCGTCAGTACGTAGGCCTAACCTGTTCTTGCCGGAGTATTACTAGTTGACTAAGAAATTCAACGGCGTGCAGCCTTATATTGTCACTCCAAGAATTTTTCCCACCCAGATTTTTAGGACTAAAACATAGACAGAAGATTAATAAGTTATTTAATCTAGAGGTTATCACACAAAACCTAATTAACGAGTGATAGACACGGAGAAATAACTCGACCAAAGGGCGACAGTTCAGTTCGTTCCTGTGGGTGCGCGACAGTTTATCGAAACACTGGCTAGAAATCGATCATTGCGTCGCGAAATTATGTAGCGGCCACGGCAACTTTAAAAGCAAAATTTTTAGCTTTAAACTAGTACCATCTTTGCGACTGTTCGATCAAAGCTAAATAACACAAATAGCACATAACATTACTTATAGTGTAGTCTTTGGCATAGTAAGCGAAGGGAACAAATTAAATAGCTACTTATTATTAGTCATTGTATGTTAGGATTAATAGCTAAGTAATGCATATCTTCAAGTGACTGACCTCTATTTTTTGGCTTGTATAAGTAAGTCATTACAATCTTGTACTATCTACCGATTTGACTGGGGAAGGATATTGAAATTACTTCCTACTTCTCGTATTTGCTTGTGATTAAATTTGTTGCCGATCCCAATTCAATTTCAACTTTTCTACATGTTGCCTGCAATTGTATTAAATGGTCCTAGGGGTTGGAGCTGTCGATCCTGGCGACACAGGAATGTAGACGCGGTGGAAACGAGTGGTCGACCAAGCCTAGTAGTAGCCGGCAATTCATTGTCTATTCTCTCGTGGCATATGAACTGTCAAAAAAAAAACTTCTAGGGTAGTAGGAGTTTCTTGATCTCTTCTTCTCGAGAAGGTCTTCTACTTATGCCGGACGTTTTTATCAATGTATTTATAGCAAAGTATCTACTTCTCTTGCCACTATTTAGCCTTACCTCACATCACATCGTCGCTCGATTAGCCTTACCTCAGAACCTTAACTAATATGCCTAGTCAAAGCAAAAATACAAAAATCTCAGTTGCCATCTGGTTGTCATCTGTGCGAGGAGATATCGTTAAAATTAAAGTCCCATAAATAAACTAGGTCGACCATTGGCAATTCGTTAAAGCCACCTGGGAATCGTCAGCCATATTACTTGATAAAGTACTTCAAACGACAATTATTAATGTAACTTACAGATTCCGTAGCGTCCCCGGTGCGCTTCCCTCATAATTTTGTCCAGGTTCATCGACGCTGTTGGAAACTTTCACAAACTTCGACAAACTTCGACGGCGTTGAGCTTTTATCTGATTCTCAAAGCTCTTAAACGTCCAGGATTTAATGATACCTAAATTATTAAGTACGACTAGCTTGTCACTAGAGTTGATGGGGAATAAAGACATCGCGGCCATTGATCAAAATAAAATATCACTACATAGTATAATTTTGTTTTTTATGGTATAGGGAGGCAAAAGAGAAGTCGGAGCCATTTTTATGACTATCGACGCCCATAGACATCTGCACAGAGGCTATACAGATGCGCTGCCCTCCTTTATCCTCCCACCTCCATGAGCCACACCATTTATAAATAGCGTGGAAAGAGAGTAGAGAGGCCAGCAGTGGGTCACACCATGCTGACAATAATAAGTTAAAATAAAGTAACTATCAGCTATATATCAAGGGGAAGGTTTATATGTATAATATATATAAAAGGCAAACACGACTGACCTAGCTACATATCATATATATTTTTAAGTAGGACAAAGTTACATTATGTGTGCGAAATTAAAATTGTGTCGTGTAGTTTCTTATGTTATCTAGGCTAACGTGAAACATTAGTACAAACATCGTAACACGAGATGTTTATATATTAAGATGAGTTATGGTAAATAGTTATTAAAACAGCCAAGGGTAAGCTCAACCACTGGACGTACAGAGCTTTGATTTATGATCCACACAACATCATCAGTATTCCTTACATCATTAATCAGCTGCTAAACCTAGACACGTGCTTCGTGTATTTCACATTGCAAGTTTAATCCAGATCCGAAAACTAAGTTTCAACTAAATATATTTGAATTTGCGCATTTAGTGACAAAGTTTTCTATGCTAGTTCACGAGGATCAGAATACCTCAATTTCCTGAAGTGAAACATTTAATGCAAAGATATCTGTGTCATGTAACTGCACAAGTAGTAAAGTAATAATCAAGTTCTGGGTTCTTTCTTTACTTCCACAGAATTTTTGTCCGTCCGACTAAATTTTTTTAATTTTTTTTTGTAACATTATTTTATTACACTTACAACTATACTCCGGAGTACTATTGGGGCAGGCTTATCTGTAAGTTTTCTGAGTTAAAAACAATGATGTGTTTGCAGACACATGCGGCCCTCGTTGGCAAGAAGTGGTGGCGCGGACCGCAGTGGCGTCCTACGGCTCGGGCGGCGGCGTGGTGGCGTCGGGCCACCTCAGCGCTGCTCTGTGCACCACCGTGGCCGCCGCGGCCCGGGCCGTGCACCTCCCGCAGCCGAGCAGCTGCGCCCAGGCGCGAGCGCGGGCCGACGCGCTGGCCTTCCTCGCCACGACTCTACACTGGCGGCGCGTGCTGCTGCCGACGGAGGCCGACAACGAATGTGCCTTAGCTCTGCTGGAGATAGAGAAGGCTCTGATGGCCGCCGGGCTGGTGGTGACGAGGGCTAGGGCGCTGGTCAACGCCTCGGGACTGCAGACACACGGTGAGGCTTTACTCTTCTCATCTTATTATTAGGATGATGCTTAGGAATTCTCGCACACGTTAGGTATTATTTTTTGCAATACGAGGCCAGAAAAAGAGCTCGTTAATGTTGTAATAGCTCAGCCTCGTAAAATATATCCTAAGGGAGCCAGTCCTCTTTCCAAGATAAGGAGCAATTTCATGTTCTTCCAGATTGTAATCTACAGTTTAACAAAATATCATTCAATACCATTCGTTTAAAAATGTTTATTGTGATGAACTGCTTTGTTGCTGTGCAGATAATAACTGATTAATTGTCTATCACTGTGATCTATATTTTCTACTATCATTTTCTCTCGCTTTTTTTCGTGACAATCGGCTAATTAGTCAATCAACGACATCTCTTAATTTATTCTGATAAAATTCGTTGCGAGGCCCAAGACAATTTTAACTTTCCCTCGGGCCCCTACGATCCTATGAAAATTTCACTGTGGTTGCTGCTATAAATCCTGGCAACACAGGTGTAGAACGAGTGGTGGGTCTACCTTTTTAAAATCAGCTAATAAATATTAAGGTATATTCAATATATTCGAAAACAAACATTTTAACAGTAAAATATAATAACTACTATATATCATCTAATTAAATTCCGATTAAAATGACTTTAACTACGCGCATGATTGATCTGAGGATGGAGCTACGCTTACGCTTGCTGCTTTGTTCCCTGTGACATGCTACAACACAATGGGAGAGGAGCAATGGATGCATGTTTGTCTTTTGTGTCCACTAAAGTTAGTATTAAGACTCGTGTTTTGATAAAGGGCAGTAAATGTTATCGCCTCGTAGCTGTCGTGGTGTGCGAGGCGGCCGCCGCCGAAGAGGCGACGAACCTCTCCGCGCAGGTGATGCTACTGCGGCTGCACTCCGACGCTCAAGTGACAAGCTCGCCTCTTGATGGCAGAACTTTGTCTACAAGGTTTGTGATACTGCATTAAATCAAAACCTAAGTTTATTGAATCCCAGTCGCTACGCAAACTATTTTCTGATCTCTTATATTTTTTGCGCCTAGAACAGATACTATCATTGATCACAAAATCTGAAAATCTAAAACGCTATAAAATAAAATTAATATTCATACACATTTCAGGTCGCCTTCTATGGATGATCCACTACATTCAATTACAGAAGATTATCAAACTACTACACAGGAGAAAGCTCAAACACAGGACAGTCATCAAACTGTCAAGAAACTGCTCATTCTGAGTGACGACACGCAAGAGTCTGCCACAGCTGAGTCAATATACAGTGACATCGTGACAGCTGTGACGCAGTATGACGAGGAACAGCTCAGCAGAACGCAATTCTACAACAGCACGTTCTTCCTTCTAGAAGCAGCTGCGAACTCTCCCATACAGAAGCGCGTCGCAGTTCTAAAAACGTCTTCCAAGTTGTCGCTAGACGAGTCCAAAGATTGGATAACGAACGTCGCAATAGATTACCTAATAGGCGTGCAGGGCTGGAGTGCCCTACGTGGACTGGAGTTGGTCGATATAGAGCTACACAGGCATGAGGAGCAGGATATATTAAGTCCGACCGTCAGCGCTTTATGTGTTGCCTGTGTATTGGGCGGAGTAGCCCTGGCCGCAGCAGCTCAGTTGACACGACGATTGGTGGCGCGCAGGGCTCCAAGAAGACCGAGAGCTGCGCCAATTTTGGCGCTAACTGAATTCCAGTTCCCTGCCGACGACCGGAGGCGTGTAGGTGAGGGAATGGAAAGCATGTTGTCGTGGCTGCAGCAACTTCACGAGTTTGGAGGTCCAGAAACAGAAAGACCTGATCTGCTGAAGCGACCCGAAGCGCTAGCTCCGTCGGCGCCCTCCTCGACTTGCAGCGTCACTCGGCTGGCTCCCGACAATCGTCCTAGATACAAGGTATGGAAAAATTATTTTATTTTCTGTCTTGGTTCTTTAAAACATAATTGAAATCTTCCAAGTCTGTCTTAATATAACTAAGTACTCATTTTTAGTATTGATGACTAAATAGGAATAAGTTTACTTCACCTAATTTAATAAGTGGGAAAGTGTTTCGAGTATGCTGTTTATCTGCTTTTAATTAAGTAATCATTATAGTACTGATGATGACAATGCAACGGTAAAGGTTATTAAAGAGAGTCTAGTGGAAAGTGATAAGAGATGGCTAATTCCAGGGAGACCCTGTGCACATGAAGTACTTACCTGCCGCTGCAGTGGAGCTGCGACGGAAGGCAACAGACGTGCTTCTGGTGATGCAGAGCTTACGACACGAGAACCTCAACCCTTTCATCGGTGAGTTAGCATTTCTTAAAGACTCGTGCAAGAATTAGTTGATAAATGTACAAAGGTGATGCATGTCAGTTTGCGATGAATTGTATTTCATGATGTGACGAACAAATGTCATTTCATGTATTTTATTCAGATTGACAACGTTTACAACCGTAGACAGAGAAAAGAATCCTCTGTCTACGTTTACGATATTTTCCTTAAGGGTCTGATCAGTTGCTTATTATGACACTTTTAAAGTGTAAATAGTTATTTCAAATTTTATAAAAGTACTTAATACAACAAACAATGAATCCATGTTAAAATCTATGTTGAGCAGCGAGCATAGAAATAATGGTAATTAGGTGTTTTGCTGCCTATATTATAATTATAATCATCAACAAAAAACATAAAAATGTTAATTAAACCAACAGGATGCCTACCGGAGATCCGTCCGTCTCTGGTGTTCGAAGCCTGCGGGCGCGGCTCTCTCGAGGACGTATTGGTAGCTGACGACATCCGGCTGGACTGGACATTCCGGCTCTCCCTGCTGACGGACCTGGTGCGGGGCATGCGCTACCTGCATGCGTCGCCGCTGCGCCTGCATGCGCGCCTTAGCTCGCGTAATTGCGTGGTGGACTCGCGCTGGGTCCTGCGAGTCACTGATTACGGCCTGCCTGCGTTTATCAAGGCGCAATCTCTGCCCTACCCGCCGAGATCTGCCAGAGGTATACTTGTTGTATATGTAACTCGACAGTTTAGCCATCACTCAGACATGCATACTAGTATTTTATTAGGTAAAAGGGGCTACGATCTTCCTGGCGAATTTAGACTATAATTGTGTAAAAAAATAATACTATTTTAATATAGTATGGGGGCGCAAAAGACTATTCGGAGACGTTTTCATGACGCCTCAAGATATCCGCATACAGGTCACACAGATGCGAGCTCTCCTTTCTTCTCTCACCTTCAAGGCGTACATATCGCAGGAATCACGACGGCTTCATCACTTTACGCTGGTATCGTTTAAGTGCGAATTACCTCGTGCCCATGCATGCAGCGTACCACTACCTCTTACGCTGCTAATACATTACAGAGCTGCTGTGGACAGCCCCGGAGCTGCTGCGCGAGGCGAGCGCCGCGCCGGACGGCACGCAGGCAGGAGACGTTTTCTCCTTCGCCATCATCATGCAGGAGGTCATCGTGCGGGGGGAGCCCTACTGCATGCTCTCACTGTCTCCTGAAGGTAACACCTACTTCATGTAAATGTAATACGTATTAGTACATTATAAATATTATTTGCATACCAATATCCTTACAGTGCTTTTCGGTTCACTACCTACATACAATTAAAAGCAATTCGAACATTAAGAGCGTTTACGCCTTCCAACGCAATTTGCCTTGAAAACAGTACTTTTCAAACACCTTAAAATCATGAACCACTTATCTTATATTATATGTTACATACTAATAATTGTAGGACATTTTCTTGTCTAAATATGTAGTTAGTAGAAAAAATATTTCAATTAATTTAGTATGTACGCATTCTATCATGATTACTTATTAGAGGTTTGTTAATTTCCATTTTAACGTCAGTTTCGAAGCTCAAAATATCATAAAAATACTGAAATATATAATTAGCAAAAAATAATAACCACTTGATAAGATCCTTGAGAAAATAGTTAGTAGAAAAAAAAATTGGTTTTGGTATCTTATGTATGAGAAATTAAAATTCAAAAAATGTAAAATATTTCAAATTTTATATGTATTTTTCGTCGATATACCTTATTTAATTTAATATAATAATAGCTTACCAATAAACTAGAGCATATTCTTTACAATCATGCATTTAAAGTTTTGATTATTGTATAGTAATTATTTTTCTGTAAATTTTTTAAAACGTCTCTAAAACACTGGTCGTAAACGAAATCAATTCATTACGTGGATCATAGTGGGTTAATTTGACTATAGAATATACTAACATTATATATATGCTACTCACACGGCGATCCGTATGTGTGGGTTCGAATTACCCATGAATTACATAAAACCACGTGCGCAAGGCGTAAACGCTCTTAAGTCTAAAAAGAAGTGCCTCTCCTAGTTCTTCAAAATAGCAATATAGATAATATTGCTATAAGTATTTGTTATTTCCAAAAAAATCGTGAACTGTATTTTTTGATATTTTTTTTTCAACAGAAATAATAGAGAAGCTTCTCCATCCGCCGCCGCTGATCCGGCCTTCAGTGTCCATGGGTGCGGCGCCGCCTGAGGCTGTGAGCATCATGCGCCAGTGCTGGAGCGAGCAGCCGGACATGCGGCCTGACTTCAACCGGCTCTACGAAATCTTCCGCCACCTGCACCGCGGACGGTGAGACCACACCTCACTCAGTAGCGAGGTGGCAGACATCATGCGGCAATGCTAGAGTGAGCAGCCCGACATGCGGCCCGACTTCAACCGCCTCTACGAGTTTTTTTGCCACCTACACCGCGGGCGGTGAGATCATACCTCATTCAGTTGCGAGTACCGCGGACGGTGAGACCAGATCTCACTCAGTAGCACCGCGGACGGTGAGACCACACCTCACACAGTGGCGAGGTGGAGAGCTTCAAACGCCTGTGCTGAAAAAGCAGCCTGACAAACAAGTCCGGCCGGCATGTCGCATGTCATAAGGTCTGCGTGGACTCCCGCAGAGCCGAGCTACGATGTTGCGCGAGTACAGTTTTTAAAAATAGCCCACTTGGGGTAACGCATAACTTCTAAGCAAATGCTAATGGAATTTGCAGCCTTATTCCATAAAGAAAAGGTTGACAATCTTATACTTTAGGATTAATGTAAAAAGAGAGGGGGAGTACCCCGAGATGTATCAGGACAGATCAAGATGCGTGTCTAGGGCATATGTCTCTCATTGCCGTGTCTCTCATTTCACGAGGTTTATTTTGACCCACCTTGTTTTATTCGAAAGAGTTCGGATGTCACTAGTAGTGGCTAATACTCCTACATTAGACAAAAACAAAAGAAAGAGTGTTATAATAAGTAGACGGTGCATTTATTTTACAGGAAAGTCAACATAGTGGACTCAATGTTTGAGATGCTGGAAAAATATAGCAATAATTTAGAAGAATTAATAAGAGAACGAACAGACCAACTGGATATGGAGAAGAAGAAGACGGAGCAACTCCTCAACCGCATGCTTCCCAGGTACCTACTACACACTCTGTGCTAGTTAATCAACACTGAAATCATTCTCCCTCTCGCTCGTATTAGCAAAATATCTTTGGTACAAAAAAAAATAATTATACAGGTTGATACAAGCGAGAGGCACTAAATGAAACCACATATTTATTTGACATTTGTGTATATTTAACTTCTTCCTCCTCTTGTTTTGAGTTTTTGGCCAAAGTTTGTCTTTGTGACACATAACAAATAATAAATTATCTAGGTACCAAATTGATAAAATGTTAAACTTAAATATAACTTAATAAATGGTTAAAACTTTCGTCCTACTATTAAGTTACTTGTTGGCGCGACCGTGATGTCACGGCGGCTCAAACGGAAGATCGGTGCTGATGCCAGTCAGCAAATGCCGAGTTTGAGACCGATTTTGCAAGATTTAGATGTTGTTTGTGTTATTGTATACTGTTAATGTAACCTTGCAAAATAAATACATATTTTATTTTATTTTATTTTATTTTTTATTTTTATTTAGTGTATAATTTTCACGCTACACAACAAAAATCAGATCAATCGGAGCAATAAATTTACCCACAGGAATTTTTAAAGTTTTTTCTCACTTCGTGAGACTTCGCAACTGATCGCCGACTATAACCAGCCGCGGTCATTCACCCCGTACGAGGTTGCCGTTCCCTGTACGAGACGGTACAAAGCATGTTTATGTTTTTTCGCTGTTTAACTTGTTTGAAAAAAGTATTTTCTTATACTTGTCGTAAACTTACTTTTAATAGTTTCGGATTAACTGTAGGCACTTACAGTTTATGTGGTTTAATTTAATGCCTCTCGCTTGTTATAGCTCATTATATACATTATTATATTTTTTCGTTCGTAGGTACTGTAATATCGCTAAAAGTTAAAGTGCCACATAAATAATTATATCACCGCACACTACGAGGTAAACTTGTTAAATAACATTTCCAGTTTGTATAATATGTGGTCCACAAACATCAAAAAGGGCAACATTCATTAATGAGGACTGAGCCTTTCAACTACAAATACTTAGCCAACGTTACCGTGTTCAGGAATGGTGGCAATTCCTCTGTATTTTCATTAGCAACTCAGGGCCGAGTACATCTGTTGTATCAGGAGGTCGGCCGTCATGGCTTTCTTATACACAGAACTACTTCCAGCAATTTATCGATAAAGGCTGATAAATCGCAATGTATCGATATATTGGTAAAAAGGGAAATCTCTTTTGTACTATGCTAATAATATTTCAGGTCAGTGGCAGAGCGCCTGATGATGGGTCTGCGCGTGGAGCCGGAGGAGTTCGAGGAGGTGTCGATCTACTTCAGCGACATCGTCGGCTTCACGGCCATCGCGGCGCGCTCCACGCCCGTGCAAGTGGTCGACCTGCTCAACGACCTGTACACCAGCTTCGACGCCACCATCGAGCAGTACCGCGTTTACAAGGTCTCAAAACATTCTGTGCATTTTTTATGACATAGAGGGGCTAATGAGCACTCGAGTCATTTTTATTACTACCGACGTCCATAGACATCCGTACAGAGAGCAGATCTTCTCCTCACCACCTCCATGAGCATTATGTTCATTGTCATATAAGAACGACTACATATCTGACTGTCATAAAGTGCACTTCTAGCAACCAAAGCTATTTGTTTTCGCTTCCTTCACTCGTGCTTGCTCGTGTATCAAAGTACCAACATGTAGTCTTCGTTACTTCAGTTATAAAATCGAATATACAACATTGTAGACGCGGTGAATACCTGTGGCAACAACCGTTTATGTGTGATTTTATTAAAGTAGAAAGACAATTAATAGGCCCTTGTGTCGCCTAGCGATAGTAGCAGGAAGATATATAATGTTCAACGTCGTGCATACCTCTGAAATATCTCGGTGGGTGTTGCAGCCTGGGCTTTAATGAAAGCAGACAAGCTGTAATCACTGACTCACAGCAGTCAACACTCTAGATGCACAGGCATTGTGACTGAGCCGTTTATATGTATAGACCTTGCAGTAAGATAGTACCAGAGCGCCGACGTCTGGTCTTCGCTGTCTTTTGTGATCAGAGTGTAGTTAGAGATCTCAGTACGATAAGCATACTGTTATAAGCGCCGATGTGACGTCATGGACGCCACAAATATTGTCAGAGCTGCTATGCCAACTTCCGAGCTTTGCAGGTGGAAACAATCGGCGACGCCTACATGGTAGTAGGTGGCCTGCCCCTGCGCTGTGGGGACCACGCAGAATCCGTCGCCACCATGGCGCTGCACCTGCTCCACGTGGCGGGCCGGTTCAGGGTCCGCCACC